>CM066992.1:44524533-44827033 GCA_033977485.1 Hydrangea macrophylla | reverse complement strand
ATGACCAAGGCAATAGTGCCATAACATAACTTCACTATCTTTATTGACATGAGAATTTAAAGCTAACTGACTCTTAGACAGTACACAAATTGCATTCTGAGCTTGTCTTCTTAGAGAAGTATCATCTTTGAGAAGATAGAGTCCAGAACACATCTTAGCACTGCCAATCTTCCTCCCCGAATCCAAATCCTGAAAAACACACAAGTTAGGGAAGAATTTAGCAAAACAATTAAGATTATGAGTCAATTCACTGATTGAGAGTAAATTACAGTCCAGATTAGGAACATGAAGAATAGAGTTTAGAGTTAGGTCCTTTGAAATTCTGATTAAGCCTGTTCCCTCAACTTTGGATAGAGATCCATCAGCAATTCGAACTGTATGGTTCTCATTACACTGGTTGTATTCATTAAAGATTGTTGCATCTCCCGTCATGTGATCCGATGCTCCAGAGTCAATGATCCACAGACTTGAATATCTTTTATTAGCAGTAAAGGCTTTTGAAAAATTACCTTTTTGTGCTAACATGGCTGATCCAGAGACTGACGAACTTGACTGAGGTAGAGAATTATGGCTGAAGAGTTTATGTAAAACCTGAAGTTGTTCTTTGGTGAAAGGACTTCTCTCGGTAGGTGGAGAACTTTCATCTTCAGTGGTAGCAGCATTAGCATGGCCCTCTTTGTCACTTGTTGGTCGAGATGGCTTCCAATCAGCGGGTTTGCAATGAATTTTCCAGCAATTTTCTCTGAAATGTCCTGGTTTGCGACAGTGATCACACCAGGGTCTCCCTCTTCTTTGTCGATATTCGTGGTTGCTGTTTGGGGGTCCTCGAGCTGCAAGAGCAGATCCTTCCAGTGTTGGGACTGAGTTTTGAGATCCCATCATCACCTTCTTTCTACTTTTTTCACGCCGAACTTCTAAGAATGCTTCTCTAAGACTTGGAAGAGGCTTGGTCCCCATTACTCTCCCTCTGACTTCATCTAGATTTTTATTGAGGCCAAGAAGGAATTTGAACGTCTGTTTCTGTTCTAAAATTCTTCTATGTAGGGCTGTGTCTTCAGGGCATTTCCAGGGGTAGACATCAAACATATCGAGATGTTGCCAATGGCGAGTGATTGTGTTAAAGAATTGAGTTACCGTGAGATCTCCTTGGCATAAATCATGTAGTATGGCTTCAATCTCGAATAGTTCTGAGGTATTTTCAAAACTTGAGCACGACTCCCTTGCTGCATCCCAGATCTCCTTCGCTGTGCTGCACAGGAGAAAATTTTCTCCTATTTCGTTGGTCGTTGAATTAATCAGCCACGACATCATCATGTGGTTCTCCGTCTTCCATGTTCTGGACTTGGGATCATTTTTCTCTGGTATGACGACTTCACATGTGAGATAGTCATCTTTGCCCTTCCCACAGATAAACATCATCACTAACTGGGACCATTGGAGGAAGTTATGCCCGTTGAGTTTGTGACCCGTGATGAGAAGAGATGTGCCTTTAGTTCCTACATGATTGCTTACAGCTGGTGTCATTTCTGGATTGGAGGTAACTTTGGATGGAGGACTTTGTCTCCCAATAGCCATGCCGTATTTGGTCATGGGTAAAAAATTAGGTTTCAGAGGTAGGCTCTGATACCATGAAGGAAAAGAGATGGAGAAGTTTCTCTTATTCTATTCATTGAGTGTTACAAGGTTTATATATACACATTCAAGGAAACAAGAAAGGAAAGTAATAAAAGAATAAATAAAGAAAAAGGAAATCAAATCAAATCATCCCATAATCAACATCAATATGGGATTGACTGAGATTAAATAAGAGATTGACAGAAAATCAAATCTTCTATGAAATAATATCTCCAACATCCCCTTACTAAGAATCTTATGGGATTCATGCTATATTCCATAAAGGTTTATGTATGATTTTTGATTTCATTTAGTCTCCAAGGACCATTAATTTGAGAGGGGATTAGGATGTCATGACTCTATATTCCTCAAGGATCATATGTTTGAGAGAGGAATTAGATGTGGATTTTCATAGTTTATATTCCAAATTCATGAGGTTAAGTAAGACCTTAGGATTCTCTTGCTATTAGATCTATGATGGAAATCCATTAAGGCTAAATCCATGAACATCTTCATATTTCATTATTTACTCCAATGATCATAATCATACTTGATCCTAGTTCTCTCTAGAATCATGGATCAAGTTTGATTCGAAACATGAACATAAATTTAACAAAGGTCCAGTGAATCCATAAACCAACTGTGATCAAAGATTTTTATAAAATCATGGTTCATTGGAAATTGGACGAGACCAATTGGAGGATGTTCATAACTCATTTAAGCACCTCTTCAATTTTTGTTTTGATGAAATTCCATGTCTAAGATGGTTTGGTCTTATGATTTCAAAACAAGCAACTCTCTGTCCAAAATTAATAAATCAGAACCTTAATCGAACTTCCTTGGCCTCTAATAATTTTTTCTAAATACCTTAATGTTCTAGGAAGATACCTTAAAAAGATCTAAATGTTTCTCATTTTTTTACTATTTTTAGAAAATCCTACAAGATCTCTGGACAGAGAGTTGCAGATTCCTGAGTGATGTCTAGTGTTTTCCATATTTCCAGAGATCTAACCATTCAAACCTTGATTTTATTTTTGGGTTAGAAACTAGACTCACAGAGGCATATCATATCCAAAAATCAGGAAGATCCAACTGTTGGAAGTATGGTTTTTCTACCTTTCAAAATCTGGTCTGCTCTCTGCAATTTAGGAAAAATAGTCACTGTTTTTTGTCTAGTCTCATTGATTTTAACTTAAATGGTTTCCTAATGTCTTGGGACCCAAAGCATGTTTTGAATAATGATAATTTAACTTAAATACAGGAGCTAAGGGATCCAAAATAGTGAATAAATTCAGATCTCATTCTTGTTCATGTTCATTCATTCATCCATGTACATTGATGCTTATGATTAGGACTAGTTATTGGATAAAGTTGGACTTAATTAAACCAAATTGAACATAACCATGGATTCCTTATGATCATTTTGGGATTATAGCACCCCTATATGGACATCACATTGGCTCTTAGTTGAGACTTGTATATCTATAGAGATGCTATGGCTCCAACTAATCAAAAGGAATTCATAGTTTTGTCAATTCTTTCCATGCTTGATAGATCTAAGCTAGAGATTTAGGATTGATTATTTGATGTCATATTATTATGTGAAGCATGTGGACTAATCCTTGTTTTGTAGTGCTTTGAAGGTATGGCTTCTCATCTCTTCTCTAGTTGATTTCATGTGTTGATTTTATTGATTTTCGACTACATGCGCGACACCTTAGCGTAGGTCTTGCCTTATGTGTATATGTGACTAGAGACATTTTTCCTAGGACTTCTATTCTTTGTATGCATTGCACGTTTTCCATTTCGCGGTTGGATCCCAGGTAAGTTCTCTAGTTCCCTACTTGCACATCATTTTGCTTGCTACTTGAATTATGTGGCTTATGAATGATATTTTATCGTTAGCAATTTTGTACCCTTTTTGACATGCTTGTGATAAGTATACTTATATCTATGTATTAGTTGAGGGCATGCTTAGATTATTAATTCGATTAAATAGGATGATGAGTAGAGGCCAATCACGAGATAGGATGAAAGGGGGTGTTTTAGTCCGTCGGGCTCCTTCCCCTTTCATTCCATAATCCCCGGACCCAGATTATCTTTAGTTTCGTAAAAGATCGGTTGCTTTTAAAATTAGTTTCTTAATTTTTCTAAAAAAAAATTAAGTGGCGACTCTTTGAATTTGTGTTTTAAAATTAAAAGTGGGCCCAAATGCCGGTATCCACAATATCCAAGAATTATCCACAAGCTAGATCGCGACCGCCTAGCTCTATGAGCTCAATCTCGGATATGAAGGGTAAATGCTTTGATTGTGGGCAGTCGAGACACTTTTCTAAAGATTGTCCAAAGAGGCGACAACAAGGGGCAAGTTATATGGCATCCAACAGGTCAAGATCAGGACTGCCCACTAATAAAGAGAAAGGCATGGAGCAGAGGCAAGGGAAGCCTTTTAAATTTGTATCGGGAAATGTGTCAGCTACAAACTCCGTGGTGTCAGGTATACTTCATCTTTGTTCACATCTAGCACGAATTTTGATAGATTCAGGGTCAACACACTCATTTGTCTCACATGAATTTGTTAAACATTTGAATGGCATATATGATTTATCTGTATTATTACTGCTAACTAAACCGTTAGAGACCACTTCTGTGTTCAAAGCATATGAAATCAGAGTAGGTAATAAAGTATTGACTATTGACTTAATTCCGTTAACCATCAACTACTTTGACGTAATATTGGGCATGGATTGGTTATCTACAAACCAGGATACAATTAATTGTGAACAGAAAAGAGTTAATTTTCAATTACCAGGACAAAAAAAGTTTACCTTCTAAGGGGTTGGGGTAGCAAGTATCAGTAATTTAGACTGGGAATTGTTGAGAAAGGGTTGTCAAGGGTTCCTATGTACAGTAATTGATACATGTGTCACAGGGACTTGAGTAGAACATATTTGGATAGTACGAGAGTTTCCAGATGTATTTCCTGAGGATCTACTGACATGTTTATTGAGCGGGAGATTGAGTTTACTACTGAGGTAGCACCTAGAACACAACTGGTATCAAAGACACCATACAGAATGGCACCTGTGGAACTAAAAGAGGTGAAGAACCAGTTACAAGAGTTGCTCGATAAGGGATTTATTCAACCTAGTGTTTCTCTGTGGGGAGCACCGGTTTTATTTTTCAAGAAGAAAGACGGAACCATGCGGATGTGTATTGATTATCGAGAGCTGAATACGTTGACTATTAAAAACAAGTATCCATTACCGAGGATTGATGATTTGATAGATTAGCTTCAAAGACCTCAAGTTTTTTCGAAGAATGACTTGAGATCGGGCTACCATCAGCTAAAGTTAAGGAGGAAGATGTAGAAAAGACAGTATTCAGAACTCGATATGGACATTATGAGTTTATGGTCATGCCATTCAGAGTTACCAATGCGTTTGCAGCTTTTATGGATTTGATGAACCGGGTATTCAAAGAATACTTAAATGAATTTATAATTATCTTTATTGACGATAGTTTGATCTATTCTATAAGTGTAGAGGATCATGAGAAGCATTTATGGCTAGTATTGCAATGACTTCGCGAGAAGAAGTTATTTGATAAATTGAAGAAATGTGAGTTTTGGCTAACTCAGATAGCATTTTTGGGACATATGATTTCTAAAGAAGGTGTTTCAGTGGACCCGTAGAAAAATGAAGCAGTAGCCAATTGGAATCCACCGAAAAATGTATCAGAAGTTCAAAGTTTCTTGGGATTGGCCGGTTATTACCTAGGATTTGCAAAAAATTCTCAAGAATCGCGATGCCTATGACCCAATTAATGAGAAATGATGTTCCTTATGTTTGGAGTTCTGAATGTGGAAAAAGTTTCAAGGAATTGAAGACTAGACTTATGACAGCATCGATATTAACAATTCTGTCGGGGACTAAGGGGTTTGTTATCTTCAGCGATGCTTCGCATCCCGGTTTAAGATGTGTCCTAATGCAGAACGGTAAGGTGATTGCATATGCTTCACGACAACTAAGACCACATGAAACTAACTACCCAACACATGACTTGGAATTGGCAGCAGTAATCTTAGCCTTGAAGATCTGTAGGCATTACCTATGCAGGGAACAATGTGAAATTTACACGAATCACAAGAGCTTGAAGTATTTATTCACTCAGAGGGACTTGAATATGAGACAGAGACGGTGGTTGGAGTTGATGAAAGATTACGATTTGTCGATTCAATATCACCCAAGGAAGGCCAACGTGGTGGCCAATGCATTAAGTCAAAAGTCAACCGGTAACTTAGCTTATGTTTTAACTTCTCAAGAGAAGCTAATTTGATAAATGGAGCAATTGGAACTCAAAATAATTGCAAGAAGTGTGGGAGCTTTGATGGCGGGTATAATAGCATAACCGACACTTGTGGATGAAATTAGAATGAAACAGCTTCAAGATCCAACTTTGAGGAAAATTTGTGATGGAATACCTAAAGTTAAGCAACAAAATTTCACTTATGTGGATGGTGTATTGAAATATAAAAATTGAATTTGAGTACCCGATGTTAATGGAATTAACGAGACGATTCTAGAGGAGACGCACAATACCAAATACTCCATCCATCCGGAGAGTACCAAAATGTATCGTGATCTACGAGAGACTATTGGTGGTTTGGAATGAAGCAAGAAATAGCCGAACACGTGGCAAAGTGTATGGTATGTCAACGAGTAAAAGCAAAACATCAAAGATCAGTAGGGTTATTACAACTATTGCCAGTACCAGAATGGAAATGGGAAAAATCACGATGGATTTTGTAGCAGGTTTACCAAAATCTAGAAGATCAAACGATACTATATGGGTAATCGTTGATCGATTAACCAAGTTTGCGCATTTTCTATCGATTAAGACTAATGATCCGATGAAATTGGCAGAGTTGTATGTTCAGGAAATTGTAAGGCTTCTTAGAGTTCCAGTGTCTATTATCTCAAATAGAGATAGTAGATTTATATCAAAATTTTGGAAGCGATTACAAGAGGCTATGGGCACAAAGTTGAATTTTAGCACATCTTTCCATCCTCAAACTGATGGACAGTCAGAACGGGTAATTCATGTATTGGAAGATATGCTTAGACTCTGCATTCCGAATTTCAAAGGTGATTGGGAACAACACTTATCATTGGCAGAATTTACTTATAATAATAGTTTTCAATCCAGCATTGGGATGGCACCTTTTTTAGGCTTTATATGGGCGTAGATGTCGTTCACCGATCTGTTGGATTGAGGTAGGAGAACAAAAATTGTTAGGACCTGAGATAGTTTAGCAGACCACTGAAAAAGTTAAGTTGATACAACAGCGGTTACAAACGGCTCAGAGTCATTATAAGAGTTACGCGGATTTGAAAAGGAGACTAATAGAGTTTGAAGTGGGTGATTACGTGTTTCTAAAGGTATCACCAACTAAGGGAGTTGTGAGGTTTAGAAAACGTGGAAAACTAAATCCAAGATATGTTGGACCATTTGAGATCATTAGTAGAGTTGGACCAGTGGCTTACCGATTAGAGCTACTATAAAAAATGGAGAACGTGCATAATGTATTCCATGTGTCAATGCTACGACGTTGTGTAGCAGATTCATGTCATATAATCACGCCAGAACAGTTGGAAATTAGAGAAGACTTGACTTACATAGAGCATCCAGTTAGAATTCTCGATACAAAAGTTCAAGTTTTGAGGACCAAGACTATTCTACGTGGGAGCGGGAAGATGAAATGCATAAGAAATGCCCATTCTTGTTCGAATCTTGAGGTACTTTAAGTTTGGGGACAAACTTTTTTTTAAGGAAGGGAGAGATGTAACACCCGCTCCCACAATTAATTATTAATCATGATTTAGCATGCATTAGCATAATTAGTTGGTATTTATTAACACATGTTTATGTGGGTTTTAGCTCACTAGATGATTGTGGGTGTCCAGTTTGGGAACCCATTATTGGCCATTATGGCAGTTCCAAATTAGGACATGAGCTGAGAAAGTTCCATTGTGATGGGATAAGGTTGTGGAATCGCCCTTATGTGCTTAAATGTTTATTAAGGAATATGTGAAATATTTATATATTGTTTAGAATATATTGCTTATTGTTAGGGACCATTTATGTGGTCATTTAGGATGCCTTTGTGAGAACAAATTGAATATGCTACATAATTAGTAGGCTAATTAGTAACTTCATAAATTATGTAGTACCACTTATGGGATCTACGCAAGACATAGAAAAATACCCACTTATGTTTGGAGGATTAAATAGATGGTTATAAAACTAGTGGGGGTAAAATTGCAAATAGCCAAAAAATGGAAGAGAGCAGTGAAACAAAGAAGAGATCATATCTCTTCTTCTTCATTTCAGTAGGTTAGAGAGAGAGAAAGGAGACGAGGGTTTGGCGCAACATTTCGACGCCGTTTGATCTAGTAAATGACTTCAGATTTCAATTCGAGACCGGATTTGGACTCGTAGAGGTGAGTCCTACATTTTGGTATTATTCTTATTGAGTTTAATCGTCGTAATTTTTGCAACCCAATTCGGAGTGGTAATCCGTAGTTGGTCGAATTTATGTAAGATTTTAACCCGTAGTAGATTTGGGCTTTAATTTCTCAACTAGGAGCGAATTGTGAAGAGGTGAGTGGTTTCAATCTTGTTTTTGGATGAGATTCATGGTTATGTTCATTTGGATGTTAATCACATGCCTATTTGGCTTAATTGCCCATGTTTAGCTATAATTATGTGAAAAGCATGGTGATATGTTTATGTGAACATATTTAGTTACCTATTTGGGTCAAAGGAAAGCTTGTATGAATCCTCCATGAGATTGTTCCGTGGTGACAACCACTTATTATCGACAACGGCATTAGACTGCACGTGTGAGGTGCAGGTCATTGGCTTATGCCGTGGACTATTGGGGGAGTCGCAGACTTGCAGGTAGTGGCAGAGGAAATACTTGTTATCCGGAGATCATATTTACTTGTTGAGATGAATTTAAACGTGATATGTCATTTGTGTGCTTGATTGATATCTCTCACTAAGCATTTTATTGTAGCATGACGGCGAGAATTCGGGGAGATGAACTTGGGGATCGTAGTGACGAGGAAGCTTGTGAATATAGTAGCTTCATATTTTGGTTGTTTATGTATAGAATTGTAACTTGTAGTAGTCCAAGTTTGTTCGGTTAAACTTGGAATTGTGGCTAAACTTGGTAAATTATGTTAGTTTCTGGTCTATCGCTCCAAGACTCATGTAAATGTTGTAAGCGGAGCTTAGAATCTTGTTGGAACCTTTTAAACTCTTGTTTTATAGTTTGGTGTATGTTAGTTGTGAATTTGGAGCAAGAATCATGTGTTTTGGTTGATTTTGTATGAGTTGGGAATGCTTGGATATGGAAGCACTTGTGAATCTTGTTCAATGTTTATAATCATCTTAGAGTCTCTTAGGAATGGTTTAAAAGTGGTTTTGAAATGTTTTTGGAAGTTCCCATGAAGTTTGGTTTGGTTTGGTTTGGTTTGGTATTGTTTGGACATGTTAAAATAGGGCTTTTAGCCGCAAAAATGCATTCTGCAGAACCCGGATCGATCTAGGTTTAAGGGCGGATCAATTCGGTCTTTTGTGGGGACATTCTACTAGAAAAACAGCAAGATGGATCGATCCGGGTACAAAGGGCGGATCGATCCACTCATAGTTTTTCCAGCCGTTGACTTTTACAGAAACAGACATAACTCCTATAAAATTCGATTTCGCGCGCCATTTTTTGCATTAGAACTAGGACTCAAAGGACTATCTTTTGATATAAAATTTAACCACATTTTCTAAAAGACCATTTTGTCCTTAGGCTTGTTTTGTCTAATTCAAAGGTTTATTTGTACTTGTTTTCCTTCCTTTACATTCCTAACTTAGTGTTTCAAGACCTTGGTGGCATGCCACATGTCCTAGGTTCACATGTGTGGATCCGGGGCGTGATAATACTAGCATGCTCTTGATAGATTCTTCAGCTACCGACATGTGAAATTTCAAGTTTTGTCCCTTTCTTAGTGACATGAGCACTGGAGGTGTTGACAGATACTTCTTGATTTCTTCAAAAGCTTCTGATGTTGCTCCTCCCATCTGAAAGGCTCATCGGTCTTGATCTTTGAAAGTGGTGAAAAGACCTATGTCCTTCTTGCACAATTGGAAATAAATCTCCTGAGTAAGTTAATTTGATTGAGTAACCTCTGCATTTCCTTCTTCATTGTCGGGGGTTATGCGGCTTGTATTACTTTGGCTTTGTTCTTGTCAATTTCGATCCCTCTCTGATGGACCAAGAACCCTAAGAAATTCCCAGCCGACACCGTGAATGCACACTTGTTAGGGTTCATCTTCAACTTATGGACCCTCATCCTCTAAAATGCCTTCTCGAGATCAACCAAGTGTTTGGACTTAGCTAGGGATTTGATGACGACAACATCATCGATATAGACTTCCATAAAATGATCGATCATGTCATGGAAGATAGAATTCATGGTTCTCTGATAAGTAGCCCCTGCATTCTTCAGACCGAAGGTCATGACAGCCCATTAGCGATTGCCTCTGGGCATCAAAAAGCTATTTTTGGGATGTCCTCTTCGGCTATATAAATCTGATTGTACCCCGAATGCCCATCCATGAAGGATAGAATCTGGTGGCTGGCCGCAGCGTCAATCAACTGATCGGCAATAGGCATCGGGTAATTTTTGGTGTAGCCAAATTGAGGTTTCTAAAGTCGATGCAAACCCCTAACTTACCATTTTTCTTCACCACTGGGACCACATTTGACAACCATTCCACATACCTAGCAGTCGAATAAAGCCTGCCTTCAAAGGTCTCTCCATATCCCCTTTGACCTTCAAAGTGACCTGTGGAGACATCCTTCTTGGTAGTTACTTAAACGCTCTGCATTCTTCTCTAATAGGTAATCAGTACTCTACCAGTTGTCTAGACAATATAGACATTTTGTCATAATCCAAAGCAAAATAGTCCCTATATTGCCTAAGGAGCTCAATCAAACTTGCTTGGAAGTCGGCGGGCTCCAGCATCTGGCAGACAAGCATAGGTTTATTTCTCCATCTTCTCCTAGATTTATCTCCGGGAGAGGGACTTGTGCATCTGCCTTCAAGTCATCCAACTTAGCAGAAGCTGATTATAATTCATCTAACTAGATGACGTCTTCATGAGAAAATTCTTCCTCGTACACACAGTTGGCCAGGTTTACCATCGTTGGTTTGAGGCAAACTGTGCCCTCCTATCGGCCAGATAAGCATGCATGCTAGCCAAACTGGCTTTGAGTACCAGTTCTTTCTCAAATTTCAGATGTTGTGGCTCCATCAAGAAAACTCTCTTCATCAGCAACGGTCGATGTCACCTTGGATATTCGACCTATCTCTTCACAAAGCTTCTTCACACTTGATAGCTGGTTCTTGTCAAATGTGTAGTCATTCGGTCTTCATACTAGCTAAGTCTGCACATTTTGACCAAACCAATGTGATCTTTGTATAACAATGAATCTGTATTGTGAACCTTGGCAATAGAAGGCTTATTATCCCCCAACACTACTTCTGCATCTTTTCAGTTCCAAAAAGCCAAAAATTGGTGAAGTATAAAAGACAGGCAAAAATTTGGATGAATCCAATCGCGCCCGAGCAAAGCATTATATGCAACTGATGATTCTATAAAGAAAAAAGTAGCCAAGGAAGTCTTAGATCCCTGTCTGAGTTCAACAGGAAGTATCCATTTTGTCCTTGATGGTACCCCAATAAATTCGTGAATGTTTAACTCAGTAGGAATTAAATCTTGCTCACTTTTTTGCAAGATCCTTAGCATAGTCTGGGGCATCACATTGATAGCTAACCCTTCATCTATCAACACTGTATCGATTGAAAATCCATCAACATGGATTTTGATATATAATGGCTTCAAATGTTGGGACATTTGGATCGTCGATCTTTCAATCACTTATCAGGCTTTTCTGACTGACTAGTATCACTTTGATCTTTCTTTGGCCCTAAAATAGTGATTTTTGGTCGATAGATTTGCATATCAGCCTCATCAACATTCTTACTCGTGGCTTGCACCACTATTGGCTCTACTGCTTCCTGGCCTAGTTCTTCATTGATCATTACAGTTGGCTAGTCTTGTTCTTCAACATCACCACTCATGACTGATGACTAGCCATGAATGTCATAGGCAATGTATACACCATATTAACTAAAAAAATCCCTTGGAATAGAACCAAATTATAAGAACTTGTTAACTTGATCAGTCTTACTTGAGTCTAATTCTAGATATTCTGATTCGGTCCCCTCCATTGATTCAATGGTTAAGGATCTCTTCATTTTCATGAAGCCATGTCTAGGATCATCATTCCAAGCAACTACTTTCCCCTTAGCTTTGTCACGAAAAATCTCTACTTGTGAAGTTAGTAGTACTCTAGCCAAAGAAGAAGTCTCTAATGTATCAGTTACCTTCAACCTCGGGGCCTGTAGGATCTTGATTGACTTTGCTTTCTCTTCATAGTACTTTTGCTCCCAATCCCTAGCAAATTTCTTCATCCTTTGATAGTGCCTGATCTGGGTCTTTGTAGGCTAATAAACCTTTGGCTGGGCAAACTTAGGATGTTCCAGCTTATGCCAAGAGCCTGGCTCCATAATTGGTGGTACCACCATCCTGGGTTCTCGGTCTGTAATACCCTATATTTTTTATGTATATATATATATAATAAATGAGTTTCTATAAGAATGTCCATACCATACTTGCAATTTTGCTTTTGATCGATCGAACTATTCTCAATCGATTGAAGTTGTGTAGTTTTAATTGATCAAACCTTTTAATCGCTTGAAACTCTGTCGACATAATTTATGATGTGGTCCCTCTTTCCTAATCAATTAAGCCCTTTTCAATTGATTAAACCCTGACCGACCTGTTCTTAATTGATCAAACTTGTTTCGATTAATCGAACGTTTCTGGAAATCTTATCCTCAGTTCAAGCGAGGCTGCCACCTTGCACCCACCTTTTCCTATATATATATATGGGTAGTTTGTGTGTGTGGGTTGTTTGCTGAGCATAAGAGGGTTTAGAGACAGAAAAATATATTACACCCTCATATATATACATATATATACACTTATCTTTATTCTGTTAAAGAGAAAGATATAGGAGGAACAGAAAGAAGGGGAGAAGAAGAAGAAGAAGAAGTAGAGAAAGACAGAGAGGAGATAAGGGAACAGAGAAGAGGAGGGGGAGAGAGAGAGAGATAGAGAAGCCATTGAAGCTTGAGCTTTAAACTCACACTAGTGGACCTTTTGATTGTGCTTAAGGGGATCTCCGCTGCAAATTCCCCCACGTAATGTGATCCCAGATGAGATAGAGTGTCTGACCATGGATCAGCCCCTATTAGTAAAGGCAAGATTTGTATATGCCCTTTTTCGGATATAGAGTTGGGATCCACTTCGCTGGTGAAGCCTTCAAGGTAGGTACAATGCGAGTCAGTTATTCTTCTTCCAGACCTACGTCTTTGAATGATCGTGAGCTCTACCCGGTTGATCAGTTACGTGGGTTAATTGTCTTGTCTGAATCAATCTCAAAGCATGAATCTTCCTTCATGTTGGGATTAGCGCCATCCTTTCGATTCAACCTGAGAATTCATCCTATCAATTCACTTCGAATCCTCTCTTTGGTAGATTTTTTTCCAAACACACCCTCTACACTTTGGTGAGTTCTAAACTCACTCAATAGCTTAGGTGTTGGTTTTTATGAGTTTTGGACCATAAAAAGTGAACCCAAACACACCGCAGAGATTCTGGGTGTTCACTACCCAGTTTTTGGAGAAGACAAGCTTCAATCACTTAAACTTGTTTCAGTCGATCGAACCTAACTCTTCTCAAGCGATCGAAGATTCTTCAATTGATCGAACTCAACTTTTCTCAATCGATTAAAATGACTTCAATCGATTGGTACCTACCATTTTAGGATATCTCTATTTATATGTGATAAGAATTGTTAAGTTGTTTAAATATTATCTTGTACTTTTGTTATGCGATAATGATTGAATAAAGAATACTGCGATGCAATAATGAGACATGATTTTGACAAATGTGAGAACGTTCTTGGTATGGGATAACGTAGTAGTCGAGATTCAATTTGATATCCATTTCATTTCAACTAGAGTAGTCAGCCCACAATGGGAATTATCATGTGTCAATATTCGTTCAGAACCAAGGTAGGTTTGATAAGTTTTAGGAATTGTACGTGGGAGGACACTTGGTCATAGGTCCTTAAAAGCGGTGGGCAGGACCAAGTAGTCCTAAGATTGCCAGATGGTCCATGAGGTCCTTAAAAGTGGTAGGCAGTTTAGGTCCTTAAAAATGTTAGGTGAGGATCACTGGTAGACGTCGCTAAGTCGTGGAAATAAGATGATATACTATTATTCGAAATGTTGTATCCCTGACATGCAGTGGGCAGTTTAAGTCCTTAATAGCGGGGGATGGACTAATGTGGTATCAATGACATGCGATGGGCAGTTCAGGTCCTTAAAAGCGGTGGTTGAAATAATGGGCGGTTAAGGTCCTAAGATGGTTCGCTTAGTCCAGAGCAAGCTGGAGATGGACATTATCGAGTTATGAGCTATTTTGGCGAGACCTGATCCCTTGCCTATTTATGTAGTTGTACTAGCCCAGGCAGTACCACCTGTAGCGATACCAATACCTGTAGTACCAGTGGCCGAGCTAGTCGAGGCAGAGCCAATAGAGTATGACGAGGACGATGAGGATCCTGTTGAGGACATAGAGCGTGATGATGAGGATGTGGATGGGGACAGAGATGAGGAGCCCGTAGATGATGATGATGAGGCAAAGGATGACCCAAAAGAGGATCTTGAGGAACCAAAGCCCGCAGATATGGTTGTTATAGCCAGAAGGGACATTCCAGAAGGGACATTCTACTAGAGGTAGATGACAACGCTAGGGATGAGGAGCGTGAGGAGGAAGTTTTACCTGAGTTACCAGCAAGGCTTATATTACAGATGGCAGCCATTCCCAATATGGCAGCAGATTGGGAAGAAGAGATGGCTACACAACCAAAGGGATTCATTACAGGAAAGGCCAAGCTAGTAAAGGCTATTGCTATAGCCGAGGGATTTACAATTGCAGCTACTGATGTCACTGAGCCAGTAGTAGACGTTGTGGATGAGGATGACGAGGAGGATGATGAGGAGGTGATGGTCGAGGATTGGGATGTTGAGATAGTTGACCTTGATGCACCTATGGGGGATGATCTACCTGAGGAGTGGGATTTTTCATTTGAGGATGAGGCTCCCATGTATGGATCAGACATGGATGACTATTGAGCCAGGACTTCGGGGGTTTAGGTTTTCTAATATATATATCAGGACATGTTGACCACTTTATTTTTAGAGAATTTCAGGGATTGCTATTTGACCATAGCTCTGTTGTATAGTTAACAACCTCTAGTAGTGGTATTGTAAGTAGTTAACACTAGCGCTGTATTGGTATATGTCCCATGTGATTTTGATTAGTGTACTCTGGTGTACATCTTTTGGTGGATATGTACATGGGTATTATCTTTTGGAAATATTATCTGTGAGCTTGATCTTTGTTCTATGGTTATGAGTAGAATTGATAGTTATTTCGGTTATTATTTTGTCTTGCTTATTATTTCTCCATGAAGACTATCACCTAATCGGAAGGTCTTTTGTAGGTACACTACGCACAAGACCATTATGGTTATACCAAGAAATTAAGTACGATTAGGAGCCCCTATCCCGAAGGGTATGGACCCGACAGACATTTTTGAAGCCTTTATGCAGAGGATGGAACATGTAGGTGATACCTACAACCATGCTACCAATCAATGACCTATCTAACCCCCTGTCATGCCTTTTCCACTAAGGTAGATTGGAGACAAGCTACTAGAATGATACCGTGGCCTACGCCCGGAGAAGTTCGATGGATTGACAGAACCATGGCAGGCAGAGTAATGGCTGGATGAGATGGAGCTTATCTTTGAAGCTTTAGGGTGTAATGAACTGGATAAACGACGCCTAGATACGTTCCAACTAACCTATACCACTGTAGACTGGTGGGAGGTAGAACGCACCACCATTGGGATTAACGCTGGTAGGGTAATGCCTTGGGAGACGTTTAAGGGAAGATGTCTATCACGGCCCAGAGTAGCAGAAATTAGAGAGAAATAAAATTTTTCTTTCTGGATCCGTAAGCCATGACTAGTTACATTAACTGATTGTACTTTCTACATTCTACACATGGTTAAAAGAGTAAACAGAAGCCTAAAAACATCGATTGGTATTCCTTAATAGAAATCAAATGTATGGGATCTAGTTATTACATCATGAGTCTAAATAAAAGATCTATCAAGGTAGTTTAGGGCTATCTATACTGATCACAATTCATATCTAAAGCATTACCTAAGATAGAAGACAATAAACCAAATTAAGTAATTCTAAATACAACTATGTTGCAGTCCTTCGCTTCAACTTGTACATTTGTCGTGTCCCTTTGGGTAGACCTCATCTTGATAGTCGTCACCTATGAAATCTAGACGTAATATGTCCAGGGCAGTAAGAGCCGTTAGCTTTTGAAGCTAAGTGAGTTGACCTAACCGATCACTCCTAATACAAACATAATATACAAGTACAACAAATATCTCGAGCTAAATATTTGGTAAGCATTATCTCAATACGTATGATTTATGACATGGTAGTATGAATGAGATACGACACAATCCATCATCGATATATTCGACTTTACTCGATCACAGACACCATAATTGACTCGTGTGACTTGTTACATTACTAGTGTAACGCCGTTAGCTTAGAGTAGAATGATCATCTTGTTATCGTCGCTTAGCAGGGCCCCATAGTAGTTTTTGTTTTAAAAGTTGTAATCACATTACTCATAGGTCCTCGTGACCTTGCTTGGAGAATAGAATGGTAATAGTGCAATCGTCGCCTAACAGAGCCCTATAGCATTATAAGTGGTAACCATTGTATTCAAGACCTGGATGGATATTTTGCTGTCGTCGCCTAACATGGTCCTATAGTGTATAAACCACCAACTCATGATTAACTTCATTCATTCAAATGGGTACTTTTGCTATCGTCGCCTAACAGGGCCCCATAGCATTTATCGTTGTTCCCATTGATTGGACTGTACTATTCAGACCTCCGCGGTCTACTCAAACATGTATGACAATATAATTTGGGTTAGTCTCCTCGTCTCACTATGCAGACGTCAACTTTGACATCATGACTTGACTATGTTTATATGAGTATTCATGCATGTACATAACATAGTAAGCATGAATCTTAATAACAATTAAAAATTGAGCAGAGGGTATAGTTGTCTTGACATGCGTTCTCATATAAGTAGTAAATCTTAACATACGTATATATCATACTCATCAAATGTGTCCACACATGATATTCATATAATACACATGGAGTATTTCTATAATATACCAAGTGAGTTAGGACGACTCACCTTGATGCGAGTTCGCGAAGACAAGTGTAGCTTTGGTCCCTACAATTCATATAAATTCACAGAACGGCAATTAACATGCATTCTATTCACAAGGGTATAATGGTGATGTGCCAAATGGGTTGCTAAATCTCAACATCATGATCTAGACATCATTTTGAGTCTAATGCCACTGACTAGACTCAAATTAGAGTTCGTCATATAAAAGGCTAGGTTTTCTATACCAATGTGGGCCCTAACAGTAAGCTGTATTTTTGACTAAGTCAAAAAGTCACTAAACTTAAAAAATAGATCTACCCGTTATTCTAGGAATTTAGGAACTGACCGTGTATTTTTCAGAGCTACAATTTATTTATGTGAATTATTGAAGTCTTAATCACAAAATAATAGACTTATGCGTCATATAATTATAAAATATATTTAGAACTACATTTGGTCCTTAGGAATAATTTTATTAAATGCTAAACATTAAAATAAGCTAGTACTCCCTTTGTCCCCTTTTTTTGAGTCCATCTTTGAACACTCAACTTATTAATGGGACAAAAAGAATCTACACCTACTTTTCACAATTACCCCTATTCATTACAATAAATTTTTTAGTTTTGTCTTGGTGTAGATTTCAAGGAAGGGTAGTTTTGGAAAATAAGTAAAAATTGTATACCAATTAGGAAAGTGGACACTAATTTTGGGACATCCCAAAATGGAATATAGGACTCAAAAAAAGGGACGGAGGGAGTAGCACTTTCTTCATAATTTTCGGAGCGCGTTTGGTATTTTAAATAATTAAAACAATAATAAACGAAACTGTAAAATTTATTAAAAATCCAAGTTTAGTTTTATAATGTGTTAAATTGTAAAACAATCCTTTAAGTCCATAGAACACAATATACAATTTTTCGGATTTTGAAATGAGCCAATAGATATTTATTATCTATTTATCATAATTTAAAACTAACATTTATTATTTATTGAAGTCTAAATAAATAATAACCATAAAATATAAACACTAAAGTTTGGGTTTTATAAATAAACAATTTATGAAACAAAGGCATTTGGCCTTAGGGTAATTAACATAATTTTTTACATTTTAAAAATTGTCGTTAAGCATTTATTACCTAATTATTATAATTTAAAACTAACTCATATTATTTATTTAACTAAATAAATAATAAGTACATTATATAATTATTAAAGCATAATTTCATAATATAATATAACATTCCAGAATATTACAATTTACTTAATTTATGCATATTTTTAAAAACTATTTTTAACACAATTGATGACTACACATATATTTTCATTAATTAAACTAACAATTATTATTTATTTACAACTAAATAAATAATAAGTGAAATATATAAAGATATAATGTATAATTCAGAATATAAGGAATATTATAAAATAATATTTCAGATTTATAAAAATCTAATAATAAAATTTAAACCATTTAAAGCACTTAATCAAAACAAATTATCTAATATAACTAAATAAGACTAAAGTCTAAGGTTTTGTTTGGTAAATGGAAATTCTGAACACACATAAGCTGGTCGATAAGCTGCCTTTCCAAACAGCCCCCAAGTCCACTTCATCTTCTACACAAAAAATATTCTGGTCGTTGATATATCTATATATATATATATATAGTCAGGCTATGGAGAGGGCGTCCTCTCTTTAATAAAGAGATGGCCTCTGTTTTGACCGTTAGATCGTATTTTCATTAAGGGCAATTTTGTCACTACACAGTTTTTAAACACGATCCGATGGCCAAAACAAAAACCCACTTTTTAATAAAGAGGGGGTGCCCTCTTTAGAGAATCTTTGTATATATATATATATATATGTACATATAACGTATATATACATATTTGTAACAAATATTCAAATGACCATATCTCCCTCGTTTCTCAACGAAAATATGAAAACTTTAACTCAAAATCGAGTGCCTCGATGAGCCTGATCCAATGGTCCAAGTCTCAATACCTAACTCTTAACAGTTTGCACGAAAAATGGAAAAAACTGATAGAGGACCTAAACTTTGACCGCTTCGTTCATCGTGATGGGAAATAGTTGTTGTGAACGGTTTGAACTGGGACTTAATAGGGTCCTAATCTACCATATTTCATTCACGGAACACGTTTCTGTTAACATTTATGGAATGCCGATTTTTACGCCTATATATATATATATGTCACCGGGAATATCTCCACGTATATACGTGTAATGCTACTATATAATATGTTGGACCACTTCTAAAAATACCACCGAGTGAGTTAGTGGGCTCACTGAGGCTCATGGTGGTCCGATGGTGGCGCGAGGAGGCTCCGAGGCGGTCTCGGGGTGGTCTAGCCATGAATTCTTCTCATCGGTCTCTTTTCTCTCTCTCTCTCTCTCCTCCTTCTCCCTCTTCTTTTTCTTGTGTGGTCTGGGTTGTAGGTGTGTTGAGGGCAGTGGCAAAGAGGTGAGGGTGTTGGGTTTCTCTCTTATTTTTCTTTCTTCTCTCTCTCTCTCTCTCTACTCTCACTCTCTCGGATCTTCTCTCCCTCTCTCAATCTGCTATTTATATATCTATAGACATATGCACACACATAATACATATATAATACATACATACAACATACATATAATATATACAATATATATGTACCATGAGTGTGTGTGTGGTGTGTTACGGGTAGGTGTGTCACACCCCGCAGTAGCAAAAATAGAGAAAATAAATTCCTTTTTTGGACCCGTAGGCCATGACAGTTGAAAGTCACCACATTGTCCACGACCAAAGTCGAACCATCAGAGAAATGATTCAAATCACGCATTTGGAAGTTCTAAGTTCGTTATATAAAACCAAAGTTAAATACTAACTATTACAACCCATAAGTATTGCAGAAGTATAAATAAAGTATTACGGCAACATACGCCGATAATAAACGTAACTATTTCAGAAGTCTCTAAACATAAACGCGAGCTAACTACGGCACAACTTCCAGCCTTCAGCTTGCGTAGTATTCAGCACCGGCATAGTCTCCGTCATCGTAGGCTCCATCCTCGTGGCCCTTGTCCATGTATGCATCACCTACATACTCATAACCCTGGCCAGCTGGACGTCGAATATCCAGCGGCATAAAACGCCGTCAGCTACGAAAGTCGAGTGAATGCAAATACTAACAGAGTATCTACAGATATGTAGCATATAACAACATCAATAAAAAGGATCATCTCATTGTTCGTATGCATGTATGCACCAACCCAATATCTAACAACAGACATCGTCCCAAATCTCCGAATACATAACATAGACTCTTGGGTCCACATTAATCAGACACGTAGTCCCATACCTACGGTCTGTTCACTCTTGACACGCAGTCCCATATAATCTAGCCAAACGCTCCGATATACTTTGGCCAACACGCCCCTGATACATCCTGGCCAACACGCCCAATACTTTACTCTGGCCAACTCGCCCAATATGTTACTCTGGCCAACTCGCCCAATATGTTACTCTGGCTAACTCGCCCAATATATTCTCTGGCCAACTCGCCCCATATGTTACTCTGGCCCACTCGCCCCATATGTTACTCTGGCCAACTCGCCCAATATGTTACTCTGGCCAACTCGCCCAATATGTTACTTTGGCCAACTCTATCATATATTGATTTGACACGAAGTCCCGGTCCTATCCTAGCATCTGGGATTCCACACTCAACATCATACGGTCTTAGCGACCGCATTCACGCGCACCCATAAATAGTATCAACCTCTGCGGTCGACAGACCCACTAATATGCACGTCGGCTTCTTAATCTCGTTATTATCTCATATATATCAAAATGATATAAAAATACAAGGAAAATACAGGGTATTACACATAACAACATTCAAACCAAAACTAGAATGAAATATTAGACATCGTGTATGATTCTAGTAAAAATAGGGCACAGGGGTATTTTGGTCATTTTCCAGTTTATAAGTCAGGATCCGAAAATATAAAAGTTACGTGAGATCAAATAAATAAGTATTCATGTTGTAAGTTAAGAGTTTTCGATCCCTGTTAAGAAAATATCTTGATTTCAGTCGATTTAAGTGAAAATAGATCACAAGGGTATTTTGGTCATTTTCCAGTTTTGTACGTCCATAACCGAATTTATAAAAGTTTCGTGAGATTAAATAAATAAGTATTCATGTTGGAAGTTAAGAGTTGTCGATCCTCATTAAGAATCCATCTCGATTCTAGTCGTATTTGAAAATACCAGTTTATCGTATTTATGCCGTATTTATCTAAATACGTAATATAATACGTATAAGCATCACATAATTAATATAAATCATAATCATAATCATAATCATAATCATAATCATGTGTTCATAACAAAGTGTAATATAAATAGCTGAGTGAGTTGGAGACTCACCTAAATTCGCAGAATAATAATGCCGAGAAAACCCGAAGAATCTTCGAATATAAAATTCCGGCTTCAAATAGCGTTCTTGGTGTTCTTGGTGTACTATGTGTGTTCTTGGTGTTCTTGGTGTACTAGGTGTGTTCTTGGTGTTCTTGGTGTACTAGGTGTGTTCTTGGTGTTCTTGGTGTTTGTGTGTGTGTTCTTGGTGTTCTTGGTGTTTGTGTGTGCATTCTTGGTGTTCTTGGTGTTTGTGTGTGCATTAGGATAACTTCTCAACCTCATAAGTCTAAGGATAAATGTAATGGAATGGTCCCATATATATATGAACCAAGGAGGGACCTCACCTTGCAATTACCAAGAGTTAAAGGATCAAAGGATAATTATTTCCTTAGGGCCATGTTTGGTTGGATGAGCAATAAAATCATAACTGGTCCAAATATACCAGATATTCACAAATCTGATAAATTTCTGTTTCTAAAAATTCTGAAAATTTATAATCGAGTTCTATAAATAATGAATATTATAATAACAACATAAAAACACTTATTCATCTTGGGAAATAAATATTTAAAAATAGCGGGTATTACAAGGTGGGAGGGGGTTTAATGAGGGGAAATACAGGGAGGGATTGAATGAAATGGGGGTGAGCGATTGATGGAGAGTGACGGATTGAGAGGGGGGAAAAAGGGGCCGACAGTTGGGGGTGGTGGTGAGTGACCAAGGGGTTTGAGGGGATGTTTGCATGGTGGGTAAAAAGGGTGAAGTACTTGGTGTACTTGCCTTATTATGGTTGTGAGATCTTGTGTCATACACTCCAGTTTATACAGATTTTCTAGGTTCGCGAGATAGGTCAGTCTAGGTCTAGAGTTTCAGTTGGAGTCTAAGAATTACTGTCCGGGTTTAATAAAAAAGTTGATATAATATAATTACAACTTACAAAATTAAAACGACACCGGGTCCTAATAATATAATATGGGTTTAAATAAAAATATTGTTAATAATATAATCCCAATAATAGTTACGGAATAAAAATATCAATAATAATATTATAATTACAACTTATAATTACGGAGCTAAATACCATCGAATATGTAATCCTAATTGTGGTCACAACTATCACGTTCGAATAATATAACCTGCGATTATAAATTTAGGGACAATGAAAATATAATGTAACTTATTATTATAATATTACGTGACAACGAATAATATCAACATAATATTAATATATGATATAACATATAGTTATAAAACTTAGTGACTACGAATATTTAAATATCTATAATTATAATTTAACGATAGCAATTATTAAAATAAGATATTAATATACAGGGTCGGGCTTAGCAATTAAAATCACATTAACAAATCGATACAAATTCTATGAGTATAAAAATCTTAAACGCCGTCGTATATTAGTACAGGCAACGAAAATAATTTACGGATATGAACCCGGAAGTACAGACATAAATTTGGTGTTCCATTTTATATATGTAGGAAATTTGGAAGTACTACAATTTCTAGAGAAATGCTTTCTGGATGACGAGAAGGATCAGTAGGAGAATAATTTCTTTAGCCTAGTCCAGGGAAGTTGGATCGTGAGGGTGTATACCACCCAGTTCGAGCGATTGTCACTATTTTCTCTACACATGATCGATACGCCAGAAAAAAAGGTGAAGGGGTTTCATCAGGGTCTGAACCCCCATCTTCGCCACATGATGATCGGTCACCTCAATTAAGGTTTTGAGGGACTAGTAAGACTTTCTGTGAGTCTGGAAAATGATGTCTATCCAGTACAGCGATAATAGGTAAACTGACCACCTCTGCCGAGGAATTTTCAACGTAGTTTTTAAGCCTTACCACCCAGAAATACCCAAGGTTGGAGATCTTAGGGTAATTTCCAGAGTTATAAGAAGACCTGGGATGGAACCAGGAAACCACAGACTGCTTACCCTTGACCCCAACAGTATCAACAACAGGGACCGCCCCTCCGGGCACCATTCGTTGCCCCACGACCGAGTACTGAAGGATGTTTTAATTGCGGAATGCATGCCCGGACACATTGCAAAGGTCTGTATAGTCCCCACAATTTGCCAACGCTCAGACATCATATGCCGTAACTGCAAACAAACCAGGTCACATGATCAAGGACTATCGCGTACCTCAAGGAGTATAATAAGGTGCACTAGTTCAAGGACTTCTAGATCAGACTCGGGTGAATGCCATCATCCCAAAAGAAGCAGGTTTTAATACCAAAGAGCAGCAGAATGTGGAAGGTACACTTGTACTTTTCCACAGTCACGTTAAAGCTTTATTTGACACTGCTACTACATGTTCATTTACTGCTGTTAAGATTGTGCGTCAGTTGGGTTTAGAAACCCAAGCACTCGTGCTGACACTTAATGCCGTGTCACCATTGGGAGTGACTGTTATGTTGGGTAAGGTGTGCAAGGATTGTCCCTTGACCCTGGAGGATAGGAATCTTCTGACAGACTTGGCAGTTCTGTCAATGTTAGAGTCTGACATTATCCTAGGAATGGATTGGCTTACCAAGTACGATGCCAACTTGGATTGCCCTACTAGGACTATCGTGTTCACGACACCAGGACGTGCTACAATTAGATTTCAGTGCTTATGGACCACGCGTGCGGGGGCGGCGGAGAGTTTTGTCTTTCCTTGACAGTGTCCCAGGACGGATCCAAAGAGCACACTTCAGGAACTAGAACTCCTCATGCGAACCTAGAGACAAAGAGTCGCCACCTAATTTTGATCGGGAATTAGGAAACCAATTTTGACTCACCCAAAATTGAATAAGGTTATTCATTCTTCATCACCAAAAATAAGGTTCGGGGGTCTTGGTACGAGAGGGAAAAGATCCCGAATCGGACTAAAGCACCCCCTCCTCGCCCTATTGAACAGTAGGCATTAATTCAAATATCCTTGTTCTTAATTCATAATAGGTGTTGTTTCCTCAATCATACTAGATAACATATGATACGCCCAGGAATATTCCGCTACAGTCAAACCTCCACGTCAGCAGCGCAGGACCCGGACTATCCGGAATGGAAGCTCACATCCCACCAGTCCCAAGGTCTTTCGAGTGCAACCGCTCGGTATGCTCGCACAGCCCGGGCATGCGACGCCGCAACTCTCCATGGGGTATAGGTTGACAGCCAAGCCGTGTAGCAGTTTCCTAAATCAGTCAAAAGACTAATGGAAAGTGTAAATAGTTTCCTAAGCCATTTAGGAAACCTCCCACGATTTATGCTCATCAAATTGTAACTAGATAGGGCTTCCTTATCTAATTAGTTGCCTTGTACGGGTGGCCTCTTGCACCTATAAAAGGGGTCACTCACCCCCATCAAGGGGATCGCATTCTTAACCTAGAGAATAGCTATACACACTAATTTGATATGCATACACCCGGCCGGTATTAGTGGGAGTGCCGCCCGACTGTTGGCTCACCAGGCCCGCCGGTGATCTGCTAGTGCAGCGCACTGATGCACCCGTGGACGTAGGTCACCTTATTAATGGGTCGAACCAAACGCAATTGATTATGTCACCATATATCTCTTCCTAATCCCTCTTACCAATTTTTGGCCTCATCAGTTTGGCGCCGTCTATGGTAAACGAAAAAGTTTTTCACCAACAAATTCTTGACTGATCAACATGCCACCGAATACAGGTAAGAAAGCTACTGCTCCGACCGGTCAGGAGAACTTGCAGCTCGAGCAGCACGCCGCCTCCATGACCTCTGAGCAGATGACAGCAACGCTCGCGCAACTCCTGGAAGACCAATGGCAAACCCAACAGCAAATCGAAGTGCTATTGGCCTTGCAGGAGAAGCGCCCTCAATTAGAGAATCAGACTGGGAAGAGTGACCCCGACCGGGAGCCCGGACGAGTCTGGAACCATACCCACTCCGCGCTGATATCCCCGTCGGATTGGGAAAATGCCCGGGATGGTGACCGTAGCAGAGCGCCCAGGCGCCCCAGGCGGTGAGCTCGTACCAATCCTCGTCGGGTGGAAGATGCCAGAGACATCATTAACAGGCGTCGCGCCATCAGGGTGGAGGGATCAGGGCCAAAATCCTGGGAATCAGCCAAAGACCCTCTGGCCCGGAGCTGGGGAGATCTTAGGCATACGATTACCTAGAGCCAGAGTAGGATTCTATCCCTGAGGTCAACACACTTCAAAGAGGAAGCCTCGTCGTCTGATCCAACTTACCGCTCGAACATTGACAGGAAGACCAAGCGGGAAGACGTGAATGCTCAAATCCAGGGTTTGCAAAAATAGATCGAGCAATTGAGTCGCAAGCAGCGTCCTGACCATACCAACACAGAGACCGAGTCGCCCTTTACTGCTCGGGTCATCGGATTCCCCATCCCACCAAAGTTCAAGCCACCGCATCTCAGTTCTTATGATGGGACAGGGAGCCCAGTGGATCACATCCGCACCTACAAGGCCCAGATGGCGTTGGTTCCTACTATCGACGAATTGCTATATCTGGCCTTCCCCAGCACTCTCAAGGGGCCAGCCGTGCAGTGGTTCCATGCCCTCAAGCCCTGAACGGTTGATGACTTCAAGGCACTGAGCAAGCTGTTCATTAGCCAGTTCGTAGGGATGCTTGACCGATCGCAGCCAGACACTCATCTATTGACCATCAAGCACCGCAAGGGTGAATCCCTAAGGGAGTATGTGGATTGCTTCAATCAGCAGAGGCTCCAGATTTGTAATTTGAATGAAACAGCAGTCATCATGGCCTTCTGCTCGGGAGTTCAACACACCAAGGTCGCCACGTCTTTCCACCGAGACCGACCAGCAACCCTGGTGGAGCTCTCGGAGAGGGTCAGAAAGTATATAGACACAGAAGAATTCCTAAAATCCAAGCACACTGGCTTCGCGGGAGATGAGTCCCCAAAAGCCAAGTGGAGGCGTGAGGGCTCTGAGAAGGGCCCGGTAAAAAAGCAAAGGCAGGACCAGCAGAGAGGAGGCTGGGATCAGCCCCAAATCACTTTCACACCTCTATCCCGACCAATCCACGAAGTCATGGCCGACACCGAGGCACAGAGGTTACTTCAACAACCAGCGAAA
This sequence comes from Hydrangea macrophylla, assembly GCA_033977485.1. NCBI lineage: Eukaryota > Viridiplantae > Streptophyta > Magnoliopsida > Cornales > Hydrangeaceae > Hydrangea > Hydrangea macrophylla. The sequence goes on along the minus strand of CM066992.1, from coordinate 44,800,374 downwards.
CTCAAAGCCCCGCCCGGAAAGAGGAATGGGATAAGTTTTGCCACTTCCATAGAGACAATGGCCATGACACAGAGGATTGCTTCAAGTTGAAGATAGCCATTGAAAAACTGATCGAGCAGGGTCATCTGGCAGAGTACGTCGCCACATATAGGCGGCCTACGCAAGGAGCCCGAGCTCCTGGTCAAATACAGCCTCTTGGTCAAATTAACGTGATCTCCGGAGGAACGTCGGGCGGCGGGGACTCACAGTCGACAAGGAAGAGGCATGCTCGGGCATCCCGGGCGGATGTCTGGCCTGTCCAATCCATCGGCTCCCTGCCAGGTGACAGACTGATGTTTACCTCCGACGATTTGCAAGGCATCCACTGCCCCCATGATGACCCGTTGGTTGTGACGCTCTCTATAGCCAATTACATGGTCAAGAGGGTGTTGGCGGACACAGGCAGCTCGACCGATATCATGTTTGTGTCAGCATTCGATCAGCTCGAGATGTCCAGGGATCGGCTCCGCCCGGTTACTACTCCCCTAGTGGGTTTTAACGGATCTAGCACCCAGTCGCTCGGTACCATGGAGCTCCCCGTGCTTATGGGAACTTACCCTTAGCAGATCTCCTTACTGTCAAAATTTGTAATAGTGGAGACTCCATCTGCCTACAACGTCATTCTTGGGAGGCCCACACTCAACAGAGCCAGGGCCGTTGTCTCCACCCATAGCTTGACAGTTAAGTTCTTGACCCCTCAGGGACCCGGGAGCCTGCATGGAGATCAGGCAACTGCCCAAAGTTGCTATGTCAGTTTCCTTCGCCGGGAGGTCATCACAGAGACATTGAACGTCCAGGAGATGGACCTGAGGGACCAGAATGATAGAGTGGGCCCGATCGAAGAATTGGAACAAGTTGCGTTAAACCCACAACTCCCAGACCGAATGGTAAGCATCGGCACACTGTTGGAGTCCCGCCTTAGGGAGAAGCTGATTCAATTCCTGCAATAGAGTCAGAATGTGTTCACCTGGCACCATAAAGATATGCCTAGAATTGATCCTCGGGTAATGTCTCATCGGCTTAACGCCGACCCAGACTCCCGACATGTGAAGCAGAAGAGATGGGGCATGGCCCCTGAGAGACAGAAAGCAGTGTATGAGGAGGTTGAGAAGCTCCTCAAAGCCCACTCCATACGAGAGGTCTACTACCCCGATTAGCTAGCCAACGTAGTACTTGTCAAGAAAAGCAACGGAAAGTGGAGGATGTGCGTGGACTTCACTGACCTAAACAAAGCCTGCCCCAAGGACTGCTATCCGCTGCCCAGGATAGACCTCCTTGTGGAATCCACAGCTGGCCATTCGCTCTTTTTGTTTATGGACGCCTACTCCAGGTATAATTAGATCAGCATATACCCCGGGGATGAAGAAAAGACCTCGTTCATCACGGACCAAGGGACCTACTGCTACAAAGTCATGCCTTTCGGCCTCAAAAATGTCGGGGCAACTTATCAATGCCTGGTCAATCACATGTTCAAAGACCTGATCGGGAAATCAATGGAGGTGTACGTCGATGATCTACTAGTCAAAGCCGAGACGAGTCCGATCATCTGGAACATTTAGCCGGGGCCTTCAGCATTTTGAGGAAGTTCAGGATGAGGTTAAACCCGGCCAAGTGCACATTTGGTGTCTCTTTCGAAAAGTTCTTGGGGCACCTAGTTAGCAGGTAGGGCATTGAAGCAAACCCCGAGAAACTCTAGGCCCTCATCAACATGCGATCGCCCAGGTCGACTAAAGAAGTACAAAGTCTGACCGGATGGGTTGCTGCACTGAGCAGATTTGTCTCCAGACCTATCGACTGGTGCCTGCCGTTTTTCAAGATCCTCCGTAAGGCATTTCAATGGTCAGAGGAGTGTGAGGAGGCATTCCAGGAACTCAAGAAGTACTTGGCATCTCCTCCTATACTCTCAACACCCTTACCGGGGGAAGAATTGTTCCTATACCTGGCAGTATCACCCTCAGCGGTCAGCTCGGCACTCGTTAGGGAAGAGCACGAGATATAGTTCCCAGTGTACTATACCAACTGGGCGCTCCAAGGCGCGGAGAGAAGATACTCTCGCATCGAAAAACTTGCATTCACTCTTATCACCTCCGCCCGGAGACTCCGTTTGTACTTTTAGGCCCATGTCATCATGGTCCTTACTGACCAACCTCTCCGCAGGATCTTAAGCAGGCCTAACACATCCAGGAGGCTCGTCAAGTGGGCCGTGGAGTTGGAAGAATTTGAAGTGGCCTACCGTCCCCGGACAGCAATCAAAGGACAAACAGTAGCAGACTTTCTGGTTGAGTTCACATATCCAGCAGACCCAGTTGAAGAGCTTGACCCACCAGTCCTACAGTCCAGGTTGCAAGCTGACATCCCCACCTGGGTGTTGTATATGGACGGTTCCTCAAACCAGCAAGGCAGTGGGGGCAGGAATCATCTTGACTACTCCCGGCGGCATTCAGCTTGAGTATACCCTAAGGTTTGGGTTCCGTGCCTCCAACAACATAGCTGAGTATGAACCCCTATTGGTCGGGTTGCAATTGGCCACTTCCATGGGTGCTCAACAGGTCCAAGGTTATAGCAACTCTCAACTCATGGTCAATCAAGTCAACCAAGAGTATAAAGCCTGGGGAGACAACATGGTAGCCTATCTAGCCCATGTTTGAGCGGTTTTGAAGAAGCTTCAGGGTCTATCCATCATGCAGATACCCAGAGAGGAAAATACCAGGGCCGATCGGTTAGCCCGCCTCACTTCGTCTTCTGAGTCAGACTTACCCGGGATACGGATAGAATACCTACCCGAGCCAAGTGTGATTAACTCAGAATGCATGGAGGTGGAACCAGACGCCTTAGGACCCAGCTGGATGGACCCAATCGTGGCATTCTTGACAACGGGCGTGTTACCAAATGAGAAAGAGAAGGCCCACAGGGTTAGGTACCGGACGGCCCGATATCATCTTGTAGACAGCATCCTCTACAAAAGGGGATCCTCTGTACCGTATCTCCAATGCGTCCATCCCGCACAGGTCCAATTAGTGTTGTATGAAATCCATGAAAGAGTATGCGGGAATCACATCGAAGGCTGAGCACTCTCTAGAAAGGCCTTATTGCAAGGATATTACTAGCTGATAATGGCCTGGGATTCTCAGGAGTATGTCAAAAGATGCGATAAATGTCAGAGGTACTCTCCCATGATCAACCGACTGGGAGAGCTTCAGACACCAATCCAAAGCCCCTGGCCCTTTTCCCAGTGGGGTATCGACATTGTCGGACCCCTACCGACGGGAAAAGGACAAGTCAAGTTCACAGTCATCGCCATTGACTACTTTACCAAGTGGGCGGAGGCCGAGCCCTCGGCAACAATAACCGTGTGAAAAATGGAAAGCTTCATAGAAAAGAACATCCTTAGTAGGTTCAGCATTCCCTGGGTTCTGGTCAGCGAAAATGGCAGGCAATTCGACACCCCATTGTTCAGGCAGTTTTGCTCGGGCTACGGGATACTTAATCACTACTCCTCCCCCGAGCACCCTCAAGCCAATGGTCAAGCCAAGGTGACAAACCGAACGATCTTGCAGTCGATCAAAACAAGACTTGAAAGCGCCAAAGGACTGTGGGCTGAAGAATTGCCAACCCTCCTGCGGGCCTACCGAACTACGCCCCGAGCGACAATAGGTGAAACGCCATTCTTCTTAACCTATGGGTTTGAGGCAGTGGTCCCTACAGAGCTCGGGTTGTTTACCTATCAGGTGGCGAATTACACCGTGCCAGACAATGAAGACGCACTCCGAACAGAACTAGACTTGGTAGAAGAAAAAAGTGACAGAGCCTATTTAAAGGTGGCGGCCTATAAGCAGCGGGTCTCATGATATTACAACAGTAAGGTGAAGCATCGCAGTTTTCAAGTAGGAGACCTCGTCCTTAAGGCAGTGAACCAGTCTACCCGAATCCCGAGCCATGGGAAGTTGGGGCCAAACTGGGAAGGTCCATATATAGTTACCCAAGTCAACCGACTGGGAACTTACTGGCTTTGGAGCCTGGATGGACGTGATCTGTCTCACCCTTAGAACGTGCAACACCTCCGCAAGTACTATCAATAACCCTGAGACATGGGAAGTTTAGCACTGGTTAGGAAATTCTTGTAGCTACATTTGAGCATTCATTATAAATTTTTGAATAAAATAAAAGATTTTACTTCACAACATTACTCCTATTAGTGTCCCATGCAATATTGAAAGACCTCGGGCCTAACCCTGAGGCACCTCCAAAGACCTCGGGATCTCACCCGAGGCATAAAAGACCTTAGCTCAAAACCAAGGCACAAAGACCTCGGGCTAACACCCGAGGCAGAAGACCTTGGCTCAAAACCAAGGCATCAATACCTCGAGAACATACCCATGGCATAAAAGACCTCGGGCCTAACCCCGAGGCACAGGCTTCGCTTAGGCCCAACCAGGGATGGGAGCAAACCCCCTAGGGGGCTAATGATGGCAAGCCTCAAATGACCCTACAACCACCCATGTTCCAAGTTGGTTTCCTACGGTCACTTACTCCCGCACACCCGCCTTAGCAAAATGCTTGGGGGGCAAGGACTGGGCCAAAACAGGAAATCACACCGGTCATTAAAAGGACTTGGAATCCTAACATTCCTAAGTACTTACAGTGATCAAAGATAAACATCTCAGACAGTAAAACAGGATTTTCCTATAATACGTCGGGCCATCCCGGACAGTAAAATAAGATTTTCCAAGACAAGTTCCTATGATACACCGGGCGATTACCTTAAAAACAGGTCGGTAAGACCAGCTGTTCTACTGGTTACGGTCCTAAACCATTTGCTAAGGCAGGGATATTCGTCGGTTAAAACTGGGCGGATACTGGCAATCACAAACAGGCACACAAGTACAAAAATAGTAAACAATTTATGGAAAGTCGGTCTCAAGGACCTTTTCATTAATTAAAAACTATTTGTACAAGGCCTGGGGGGGCAGTTGTAGTAGCCTCCCCAAAACAAAATTACAATACAAAAGAAAACAGGTCGGGGACCTTAGTCTTCCACCTCGACCATGTCTTTGGTCTCCCCAACCTCTCCCGCCGGGTGAGCTACTACTCCCGAGACAGAGCCCCCGCTCGGGGCAGCCTCTTCAGCAAGTTAGGCATCAACAGCGGGGTCCTCGCCTGCAGTAGGACCAAAATCCCAGAAGTCCAAATCAATCCCCTCATTGGACGAGATATCCCACTCGGGGTGATCTCGGGATAGCTTGCACTTCAAGTCTTCGTAGCCCTAGAAGAAGCCATCATCAAAAGCTTCCTCTTGGGCCCCCACCGCTGCCGCCTCCTCCAGCTCCTTCTCCCATGCCTCCTCCGCCGCTGCACTGGCCCGAGCAGCCTCTAGGTCGGCCTGGGTGGTAGTCAGCTCGGCTTGACTAGTGCCAAGGCTCAAGGCCAAACCCTTCACCTTGTCCTTTTCCACGGCCAGAGTAGTACCCCTGGCCTCTGAGATCGTCCACTCCTCAGACAAAGCAGCTTCAACTATAGCGGCCCTCCTGGCTAAGGACGAGAGGAAGGACTCAGCCCCGGCGGCCATGTATTTGACCTGCGAAAAGTTAAAACTGACTGGTCAGTAACCAGGCATAGTTGGTAAAGTAATTGAAAAAAAATAGAAGAAACAAAGGTAAGAGAACTCACCATGTGAGAGAGGCTGTACAACCAGCTCTGGAAGACCTTGGGAGACATGTTTTCACATGCCTCCACTTAGCTGGGGAGTAGACCGGGTCTCATCTGCTTCTTATTCTCGGCCGAGGCAGCCATTGGTGCCACAACTGGCAGCCCTGCCCGGGGGGCATTCTCTGCAACCACCGTCACGTGGGGCATTGAAGTCCCCAAGGGCTCTGGACGGTTTTTTATTCTGTGCCAGATCTGCCTCAGAGGGCGCTCACCACCCGGGGCCTCGGTAGCAGACCTTTTCCCTTATGCCACTACCATTCGGGCAGCAGCAGTAGCAGCGGCAGCAGCCTGCCTCTCCCTCAATTGCTCCATACTTCTCTTCGGAGCCATCTATACAAAAAAAAAATTGAACAATTAACAACCGATGTAAAAGACGGGGAAGGAGTACCATGAGAGAAGGCCAAGTCTGAGCACTTACCAGGAAGGATTGGGGGGAATGTCGGAGCTTCGGTGGGCTGAGCCGGGTCGTCAGTAGCTCGGAAGTCGCCGATCCGAGTCAACACGTTCCAAATGTTAACTGGTCGATCAGCCAAACTCCTGATCCTGGCTTGGCACTCGTCGGGAATGCTTGGCGGATTGGTTGATCCCGCTATAAAGCAATGTGTAGAGTAGTTAGTCTCAGAAATTGGAGTATAATAAAGAAGAAAGCAACAAAAAGTAAAAACGAACGGGCTTACCCCTTAACTCTCCTACACAAGAAGTCCTCATCTAGATCCCAGGGGCCGATTCGCAGAGTCCGAGGGTGGACACTTGGAAGAACCTGTTCTTCCACCTTTAGTTGTTGCTTGGGCAGTTGACTAAGATCTTCCTCCCCTGGCGAGCCCCGAGTGAAAAGAACCTGGTCTCTCCATGTACGGGGAATGGTCGGTGTGTCTAGAGGAACTCCTGGACAGAGAGTTCATATCCAAAGACCTGGGGCCACAAAGAGATGGACCCCATCAAAAACCTCCAACCGTTCAGGGCCAACTGGCCCGGGGCAATCCCCATGTATATCAGGACGTCCCGAGAGACCGGAGGGAGGGGGATGTAAAACCCAACCATGAGGATATCCTCGTATATGGTGGTAAAACCCCGCTGGTAGATTTGCCCCCCCCCCCCCCCCCGACGTTCACGGCCATGGAACAGTGGTCGGGAAGGCCGTACCTATCCCTAATACGCCCGAGATCTTCAGTGCACAAGGTGGATGGGATGAATTTTGCTGGAAAAGGCTACCTCGGGTTGGGTTCGCCTGGTGTCTCATCGCCTGAACCCCAGGAAACGGAAGCGACGGGGGCTTCCTGGTCTGACTAATCATCGGAGAGATGAATCGGGATCCTACCTTCACTCTGCTGGTCAGATGGGAAAGCGGACGGTGGATCTAGGCTAGTGTCAGGACTTCCCGATAGGTATATCTCATCCTCTGACCGGGAAGCAGAATTAAAGCCGGAATGTTCCATTTTTGGTACTCTTATGGTAGGATGGGGAAGCAGGTTACGCCCTAAGTATGGGTCAGGAACCCCGAGCCTGGTATACAAAGGGGGCAAGGTCACTAACCTAAAAGGCAACGAGTAAAGGGCCCTTAACGTGAGGTGACACTCTCTCAAGACTACCCCGGACACTCCCGCTCGGTTCAGCCTACCTAACGAACCTCCTGACCTGAAGAAGGAACAGAACCTAAGGAAGAAAAAATCCCACTCCCGTTCTAACCAAAGTGAGTTCGCTCTCTCCAGCCCCACTCAGAAAATAAGAGAAGGAAAAGAGTGAAGAACTGAAGCTGGAAAGGAAAGACTTACAAAGTTCAGTGCAGAAAAGGGCTCGGGAGTCTTGCTTGGGAACTTGCTCGCTCTCAAACCTCTCGAGAATATATGTCTTTGTAGCAAAGAGTTGAAGAAATGAACAAGTGTTCCTTTATATATGAACCACGGACGGTTCAGATCAAAATAGATCCAACGGCTCATACGCTTTCCTGCCCAAAGTAGCTGACAATTGTCACCTCGGGCACATAAAGTGTCGCCTCAAAAGGCGCACGCATTAAATGTATGACGAGACGGTTCGGTTACCACTTAAACGGTTCGGTTATTTCCACACTGCCATCGTTTGATCTTGACCATGCCAATAACAAGCTGACATGTGGTAGAGGTAGGGACTGGGCCCACTGTGCCACCGCTCGGTCCATACCCCGGCGGACCATTACGATCGGTCCCGCCACGGGTAGAGTCCCGATCTCTTACCAGACGGTTCCTCGGAAGCAGTCTTAATTTTTAAACTTCATTTGATGAGACATCACATCAACTTCGAAAATGGGGGGTAGCTGATATGCCCAGAAATATTCCGCTACAGTCAAACCTCCACGTCAGCAGCGCAGGACCCGAACTATCCGGAATGGGAGCTCACGTCCCACCAGTCCCGAGGTCTTTCGAGTGCAGCCGCTCGGTATGCTCGCACAGCCCGGGCATGCGACGCCGTAGCTTTCCATGAGGTGTAGGTTGACAGCCAAGTCGTGCAAAAGTTTCCTAAATCAGTCAGAAGACTAATGGAAAGTGTAAATAGTTTCCTAAGCCATTTAGGAAACCTCCCATGATTTATGCTCATCAAATTGTAACTAGATAGGGCTTCCTTATCTAATTAGTTGCCTTGTACGGGTGGCCTCTTGCACCTATAAAAGGGGTCACTCACCCCCATCAAGGGGATTGCATTCTTAACCTAGAGAATAGCTATACACACTAATTTGATACACATACACCCGGCCGGTATTACTGGGAATGCCGCCCGACTGTTGGCTCACCAGGCACGCCGGTGATCTGCTAGTGAAGCGCAATGACGCACCCATGGAAGTAGGTCACCTTATTAACGGGGCCGAACCACACGCAATTGATTATGTCACCATATATCTCTTCCTAATCCCTCTTACCAAATTTTGGCCTCATCAACATATACATGGCAAAAGGAACATCTTATGAAAATTATTTCAATAGATTAAATCAAGAAGCAATTGCTTGCACATGCAATACAAGAGAGAGGTATACTCACAGTGGCTAGTCCCGCCCGAGACCAATGAAAATATGAGAATCGTGCCTTGATATACAAAAGGGAACAAGAAGACTTACATTGGTTTGACTCAAGCGGAGTCGCAAAAAGCGAAAGAAAGGAAACGTGTAATGCAATCATGCAACAATCCTAGCTAAGATGTCTCTAACATATAAGCACATAAACGGAGACTATCCTAAAGGAATTGTGTCGTTGAAAATAAATTTGTAAACCTAAAAAAATATCTAAGAGAAAGGGTAGAAATAGTATATGATACATGGGGACTAAGCCATATATAGACAAGATGAACCCACAAATAGAAGTCCAGATCCACAACATCAATTCTCTGCACTAAGACACCAAGGAATACCCAAGCATTGCAAAAATACAATCAAACAAATGACATGCATGATAAATAAGAAGAAGATGTCATCAATCAAATTTCCAGAGTCAGTAACCTCTAATGAATCCTATCAAAAGTGATCTTAAACATGAACTGGGTAAAATTCCTATTATAGAAAGTTAGATACATGTCTTAGGGAATGTTTCCAAAAAGTAGGACCTTATTAACAATTTTGAAGTTTAAGAAATAAGAGTTTTGGGAACAGTGGATCAAGACTATCCACTGTTCTTGTAAAAATCATAATTAATTCTACAAAAATCAAATGAAGCTTTATTTGGTGTCAAAAGAAAGCTATTTCATTTTAGTTTATGAAAAAAATAATCCCATGGCCATTTGACGAACATAAGGTCTCTGAAAAATTATTTTACCAGACTATATTATTCTAAAAATTTGGTATCATTTGACAAAGGAATGTAAGACATAATAGAAGTTCATGAATCATGTTAATCAAGTTCATCTAAACTTTTAATCTCTCATCCATTTATCCTAGATGATTTATAAACCAAGTTTTATTCATCAATGGTTGTTGAGTGATCAATGTATGACCATTTTGTATACATAATCATGATTGTAGTTAAACTTAGAAATTTCTAGAATAGTTGTAACAACTTCAAACACTTAGAAAACGATCTTAACTCGATCGTATGCTCACTATTTTACATTGGCATATAGATGCATGAGTTAGGAATCATCCCCAAACAGCAGATCATCGATAACTATTATAGATTTTCTAAAATTCAAATACAAAGAGACTATGTTCAAATCTGTCGATCGATTTCTCAACAATTTCTAAAACTAGCATATGGATCCTAATGGTTTTGAAACGGATAAAATGAAAGATAATTCATCAAAGTTTACCCAGAAAATTTGAAATCCATCAAACTATGGGTTTGATGGACCAAATCTATTTATTCCTCGAAGGCCCATGCGGACCTGAACCACTGACCATTTATATGGATCTGCAAGAAAGTATGAAAATTCAAAATTGTATAAGGGATTTGAAGAAACACATATAGAGAATAAAAAAGCTATGATTTCAACCATGGATCAAACAAAGATAGGATTTTGATGTTAGAATAGAGATAACATACCTTGATTTGAAGGATTTGTGAATTAAAAATCAAAGAAAGAAATTTCTTGGAGAGGAAAATCGTATGAAGGGAGTAAGAGAATAAGAAAGGAAAAGGGAGAGTTTTGTTTTAAAACAAATTACTAGACTCAGCGGCAGTCGACGAAAAGACAGCAGCACTTGCTGAGTGCTGTACTGGCACTCACTAAGTGCCGCCGTGTGATCACCAAGTGTTGCTAAGTGGGACAGTTGGCCTTCCCCCCCCCCCCCAATTTTTTATATTCGTATTGGGGACCACCAAACTTTTCTTAGATACCCTTAAAATTTTTCCTAGTTTCAAATAAATCCCCAGCATTTGAAAAATAGGTTTTAAAGCCCTTCTCATAAGTTAAGTTGACTCTAGATTCTGAAGATAGAATTCATTTGAGTCAAAATTGGCTCCCGATTCTTGAAAAAAAATAATAATAAATTTTTTTAGTCTAATAGACTCTAGAACTTTTGAAAATTTGAATTCGTTCGAGTCAAATTGACTCTTGATTTTAGGAAATAAGAAATTCTTTGTGTCCGATATTGACTCCTAAATTCTGATAATTTGAATTCTTTGAGTCTAATTGACTCACATTTTAGGAATAAAATTCTTCTAGAGTGGCTCTCAATATTAGAAAATTAAAATTTTGAGTCAATTTGAGTAAGATTGACTCCCGATTTTGGAAATTAAACTGAATTGAGTCTGATTGACTCTAATTTTTGAAAATTTTGAATTAATTTGAGTCTAATTGACTCCTGATTTTGAAAAATTGAATTGATTTGAGTTTGATTGACTCTTGATTTTGAAATTTTGAATTGATTTGAGTCCGATTGACTCATGATTTTGAAAATTTGAATTGAATAGGGTTTGATTAACTCCTGATTTTGGAAATTAAACTGAATTGAGTATGATTGACTCTAGTTTTTGAAATATTTTTTAATGATTTAAGTCTGATTGACTCCTGATTTTGGAAAATTGAATTGATTTTAGTCTGATTGACTCCTGATTTTGAAAAGTAAAATGAATAGAGTCTAATTGACTCTTGATTTGGAAAATTAAGTTGATTTGAGTCCGATTGACTCCTGATTTTGGAAAATTGAGTTGATTTGAGTCTGATTGACTCCTGATTTTGAAAATTAAATTGATTTGAGTCTGATTTACTCCTGATTTTGAAAATTCAAGTTGATATGAGTCTGTTTGACTCCTATCTTAGGAATTTGAATTGAATTAAGCCAGTTTGACTCTCAGAACCTGGGGTGTAACAAATTTGCATCCTCGATCCTCGTAACAAATTTACGTTGACCTATTTTGGGAATGTAACAGATTTACAATCTCAGTCCTCGCACGAATTTGCATTGGCCTGTTTTGGGGGTGCAACGGATTTGCATACTCGGTCCTTATAACGGATTTACGTTGACCTATTTTGGGAATGTAACATATATGCATTCTCGGTCCTCGCAACAAATTTGCGTTGGTCTACTTTGGGGGTATAACGGATTTATTTCGACCTATTTTGGGAATGTAACAGATTTGCATTTTCGGTCCTTGTAACGGATTTGCGTTGGCCTATTTCGGGGGTGTAACAGATTTGCATCCTCGATCCTCATAACGGGTTTACGTTGACCTATTTTGGGAATGTAACAGATTTACATTCTCGGTCCTCGTAACATATTTGTGTTAGCCTATTTTGGGGGTATAATGAATTTGCATCCTCAGTCCTCGTAACAGATTTACGTTGAACTATTTTGGGAATGTAATGGATTTTCATTCTCGTTCCTCGCAACAGATTTGTGTCAGCACATTTTGGGGGTGTAATAATTTGCATCCTCGGTCCTCGTAACAAATTCATGTTGACCTATTTTGGGAATGTAACGAATTTTCATTCTCGGTCCTCGCAACAGATTTGCGTTGGCCTGTTTTAGGGGTGTAACGGATTCACATCCTTGGTTTTCATAATGGATTTATGTTGACCTATTTTGGGAATGTAACGGAATTGCATTCTCAGTCCTCCCAAAGGATTTGCATTGGCCTATTGGGGGTGTAGCGGATTTGCATCCTCGATCCTCGTAACGGACTTACATTGACCTATTTGGGAATATAACGGACTTACATTCTCAGTCCTCGCAATGGATTTGCATTAACCTATTTCCCAATTGGCTATATTTTCTCGCTCCTTGCAAAGGATTTTCACTGACCAAATTTTTAGTTATCTTTGATTCTTGCAGCAGATTTGCATCGACCTATCTTCAGCGATTATTGTCAGTTATTGTATCATACATCATGCATCACGTAGCGTAGGGCTGAAATAGGGTGAACATGACATTTCGCCGCCTCGTTAGCATGACCTGATTAATTCCCATTTCTTTTGGAACCTTGCATGAGCATGTGCATCATGAAAGGATAGATCCATCCATCCGTATGATTGTTTGTGCCTGAATATTGTCCTGTGCCCAAACTACGTCCTTGTCTGATTCCCGTTGGGATACGTAGGCAACTCACCATTGAGCACGACCAACACTGACCTTCTATATGACCGTTTTTGCAGTGCGCTTTGTTTTTACCTGTACTCGACAGTTTGGTCAAAGGCTTGTCTTCACACAGGCTTCGATATTCACTTGTGATACGCGTTGCTTCAGAAGCTCTGTCGAAGAAGGGCAAACTGTAGACGCCCCAATTTTGATCAACTGTCAAATATAGGAGATGATTACCTCTAAATCGACGACGACAATATCCGATGGAATTTGAAGATTTTTTAAGTGATTCAAGCTCTCTTCGGAAGTTTCTTCAGTCTCAATAATATTTTTTAGAGAGAAAAAAATTGGGTGTTTAGGAAAATTCGAGCATAAAATAAGTATAGAAAGAAAAACAATTTGGAAATTTTAGTTTTGATATAAAACGTAGAAAATCATTTGCAATGAAGAGAAAAAAAAAGAAGAGAAAAGAAAAAGAAGAGGAAAAGAATTTCAAGTTAAAAAAGAAGAAAAAGAATTTTAAAAGAAAAAAATAAAACAAAAATATCAATAAACATATAGATATATATAGATATATATATATATATATGTAAATATATACAAATAAAAAAATAAAAAAGGGAGAAGTCTATTAGAAACGGCACGCGGTGAAGCTGGCGGCACTCACTGAGTGCTACACCGGTAGTCAGTGATTGCCAAAACGTCACTTGCTGAGGGCCCAAACAACTCTCCGAGTGTCGCCCGCTGTTACAAACTGTTTTTCTTATATACGTATTGAATGTCATGGCACATGGGTTTTTACCCCGAATTTACTAAATTAACCCCTTGACATTGGTCTATATAAAGGGATGTTCATCTCCATTATAGAGAGGTTGAAAAAAATATTGGAAAGAGAGATACAATTGAGAAAAATTGAGAGAATTTTGAAGAAAACTAAGAGATTGAAAAAGAACTTGAAGGAGAATTTGAAGAGTTTGAAGATCTTCATCAAGAAACAAGGAAATAAAAACTAAGAATTTCTAGAGGTAATCTTCTAATCTTAACCTAGTTTGTCTCCAATTCAATCACAATTCATAGAACTCTAGGATCTTTTACACAATTTTCAAAAAGTCTCTTCCTAACTCATTTCATCACACACCACTAGAATTGTGATTGAATTTTCATTAATTTTCATTGATTTGGATCTAAATATCTTTGGGTTTAAGATCAAATAAGTTCTAAAGTGAAACCTAACTTGGAACATCAAATAAATTTTAATTTCATCTCTCTTTGTTTATATACTTCTCTTGGGATTCCTGAGATCTTCAATATCTCATTTGATTCCCTTGAGTTTGATCCTTTAATTCTCTATAAACTTATAATTTATATGAGAATTAAGATTGTTTATAGTTTTATCCATACATAATTAATGGATCCAATTCTTGGTTCATGATTTGGGTCCTCAAATATTAAGTCTCATGTAATCCTCTTCATACTCCATTGAGGTTCATATGGATTGGTTGTATTTAGTCTCCAAGGACCATTACCTTGGGAGGAGAATTGAATAAAATGAGTCTACATTCCTCAAGGGACATCCACTTGAGAGAGGGATTAGGCTTGTCAATTTGCATGGCTTAGATGTTAACATTGGTACAGTGAATTCAATAACCAGCAATGATCAAAGATTTTTAATTAAATCATGATCCATTGGAATTGAATGAGACCAATTGGAATTTTTCCCTAATTCATAGATTTATCACTGCAATTTTTGTTTGATAAGGTTCCATAGTTAACATGGTTTGGTCATGAGTTTTGTAAAGCAACTACTCTTTGTTCAAAATTTCAGAACAGTGACTTCTCAATTGAATGAATCAGAACCTTAATCAAACATTTTTTACTTCAAATAAATTTTTATATGAATTTTAATGTGTTAATAAGATCCCCTAAAAAGATTGAAGTCATTCAGATTCGTTTACTATTTTTAGAAAATCACAAAATCTATGGACAGAGAGTTTATAAATATTAAGTGATGTCTAGTCTTGGTCCAACTCCTAGAGATTGGTTTGTTTGATCTTTGATTTCCTTTTTGGGTTAGAAACTAGAGTTACAAAAGCATCTTGTGTCCCAAAATCATTAAGATCAAACATGGGAAGTATGGTTTTCCTATTTTTAAAAATCTGATCTGCTCTATATAAATTTGAAATTCTATGATAGGTTTGATAATATTAGTGAATGATGATTCAAATGTCTTTAATATGACCTAGGACTTAAATCATGTTTTAATTTTGATTAGTTTAACTTAAATCCAGAGGTTAGATGATCCAAATCAATAAATAATTCTTAGCTTGTTTATACTCATACATTCACTATCATCATATGTATGTTGATTCTTATAATTAGGACATTGTTTTGCATTATAATGAGTCATAATTAGTTGAACCTATTCATGGGTTCCTTGTGATCATGTTGGCATTGTATCATCTCTATATGGACATTACATTGGATCCTAGTTGAGACTTGTATATCTATAGAGATGTTGCAATTTCAACAAATTAGAAAGAATTCATGATTATGTCAACTTTCTCCATTTTTGATAGATTTAAGCTAGGAGTTTGGTATGATATTTATGATTTGGTATTATATCTTGTTCAAAGCATATGGACTAATCTTTCTTTTGTAGCGCTATTGAGGTATGATTTCCCGACACTTCTCTAGTTTATTTATTTATTGATTTTATTGATTTTTGACCTCATGTGTGACACCTTAGATTAGGTCTTGCTTTATGTGTATATATGTGAATAGAGACCTTTTATTAGGATTTATATTCTTGTATGAATTGCACGTTTAATATTTGCGACTGGATTCCGGGTAAGTTTCTTTGTTCTCTATTGCATACCATCTTGCTTGCTATTTGAATTGCGTGGCTTTGTACGCCTTTTATCATTAGCAATCATGCACCCCTTTTGACATGCTTTTGTAATGTAGATATATGTGTATTAATTGAGGGCATGCTTAGATTAATAATTCGATTAAAATGATGTTGAGTAGAGGCCTATCACGAGATAAGATGAGAGGGGGTGTTTTAGTCCGTCGGGCTCCTTCCCCTCTCATTCCATAATCCCTGAACCTAGAAATCTTTTTTCTTAATTTTCCTTTAAAAATTAAGTAGAGACTCGTGTTTGGAATTTTGAATTTGAAAAAGTTTACAAGCGTGGTTAGACTACGATATCCACAACCCTCTATACTTTGGTGAGTTCTAAACTCACTCAGTACCTTAGGTGTATATTTTTACGAGTTTTGCACATGAAGAAGTGAACCCAAACACACCCCAGAGATTCTAGGTGTTCACTGCCTAGTTTTTAGGGAATAAAAGCGTCGATCGCTTGAACTTGTTTCAATCGATCAAACCTAACTCTTCTTAAGCGATCGAAATTCTTCAATCGATCAAACTCAATTTTTCTCAATCGATTCAAATGACTTCAATTGATTGGTACCCATAGTTATAGGATATCTCTGTATAAATATTGTCTTATACTTTCGTTAGGCGATAGTGATTGAATAAAGAATATTGCGACTCAATAATGAGACATGCTTAAGAGTAATGTAAGAACGTTCTTAACATGGGATAACGTAGTAGCCGGTATTTTTTATATCTGTTTCATTTCAATAAGAGTAGTCAGGCCACAATGGGAATTGTTATGTGTTGATGTTAGTTCGGAACCAAGGTAGGTTTGATAAGTTCTGGGAATTGTACGTGGGTGGACACTTGGTCATAGGTCCTTAAAAGTGGTGGGCGATTATGTCCTTAAAAGCGGTGGGTAGGACCAAGTAGTCCTAAGATAGCTAGATGATCCATGAGGTCCTTAAAAGCGGTGGGCGGGGATCACTGGTAGACGCTGCTAAGTCGTGGAAATAAGATGATGTACTATTATTCGAAATGTTGTATCCTTGACATGCAGTAGGCGATTTAAGTCCTTAAAAGCAAGGGATGGACTGACGTGGTGTTCATGACATGCGGTGGGCGGTTAAGGTCCTTAAAAATGGTGGACGAAATAATGGTATATCAATACAGTTGAACTATCGAGTCTGCTCTTCAATCAAGGGTATTGATGTCGGTCTTTGTATAACAAGACATGAATAACCATTAATGATTTGAAATAAAGAGAAAGATATTATTAGTAGCACTATAATTATATTCTTCATAACTGGTAACTACACGGTGCTTATGATAATGTTTTAGTTTCTACTCACTCAGCTTTAAACAAGCTAACGGCCTTTCATGCCTGGACCTTCCCCGTTCAGACTATCCTGTTACTTATAATGCAGGTAATGTACCGTATGATGATGACTACTATCCAAAGGAATGATATGTTGAGGCTGGACCGGCAAAAGGTGGAGACACAGGGGAGGATTACTACACTGGCAATTATGTATATGGCAGTTGAAGACTAGGATAGATATTAGTTCTATAGTCGGTTATCGACTATAATATGATGTTTTGTAATAGGGCAAATGTTAGGGTATATGTTACCTTAGAACCTTTTTGTATTCTACTGTAGAATCTGATGTATAATCTAGAGACCTTGATATATGATATGTTTTGTTCTGTTACTGTTCCCTTTACTCTTTACTATTAGAACTGCATGGTGTGAACAATTCAATGACTTTACCAGTCATTCTCTATGGACCCAAAAAGAAAATTTATTTTTCTCTACTTTTGCTGGTCTGGGGCTTGAAACGGTCTCTTGTTGCTGATTTTGGTACTTCTGCTCTCTGAAGGTTGATAATAGTTATCGTATAATCTTTTTTCTCGATACTCTTTCTTGACGTATTCCTATTTCGGGAATGCCAAGACTTTGAATCGACCTTCTAGGAGGACTTGGTGGCTGATTGGAAACATCTCTTGGTCTCTTGCTTGGTCCATCATTCTCAGTTTTTAATCGCTGCTTTGCATTTTGGACAAAGTCCTTTCTCGATCAATTCAATATGTTGTTTCATTTCTACCAGCAACTGCTCAGCAGACTTATAACATGGATCGGTCATAATAACTGATTCTTTTGGCTTCCTTTCTTCATATGTCTTTTTCAGATCATGGATGTCTACAGCAATCTTTTTCTTTGGTCTGCTGGAGGATGCTTTTCTTGATTTCTCTAGGTCAACTTTGGTTCTT
Organism: Hydrangea macrophylla; assembly: GCA_033977485.1. Classification (NCBI taxonomy): domain Eukaryota; kingdom Viridiplantae; phylum Streptophyta; class Magnoliopsida; order Cornales; family Hydrangeaceae; genus Hydrangea; species Hydrangea macrophylla. Next base: position 44,782,503 of record CM066992.1, on the reverse strand, counting down.
GGCTTTAAAATCCTTGAGAGATCAGGAGTCACCATGTTCGATCCCACCATAGTAGGGAAAGGATTAGCATCCACCCCCATTGGTTTGTCCAAGAACTTGATAATGCCCTTCTATACATTCCTCTGTATAACATTACAAAAGACATCACAATTATTAGTTGCATGATGCCATGAATTGTGCCATTTTCAAAATTCTTTGCCTATTAGATCTTCGGTCTTAGGATTTTTATGGCTGTCACTAAGCCAAATCAGTTTTTCAACCAACAGGGCATCAAAAATCTGATTTGCCTTAGTTATATCAAATAAATAGTTCCTGCCAACTTCAAAAGCTTGTTTCTTTTCCCCCGAATTGTTGTTGCCATTGTTTGGCTTCTGCAGGGCCTTACACACAACGGGCCATTTACATACTAGTTCGGCCATATCCACATCTGTGATTTCTAAATCACAATCGGTCACATGAACTTCAAAGTTGGGAACTTTATAGTGAGTCCCCTTTGAAGAATTCTTCATTTCCTGTTCATCCAGGAGGATTCTTTCGTATCTAGTGGCCCTAATACTTAACTCGAACAAGTCTCTAAATTGCATTCACTTAAACTTCTTACGAAGTTCGAAACTCAGACCGATAGTGGCCATTTTGTCAAATTCTTCTTCAGGAATTACCACTTTGCATCGGAACTTTAATTTCCTGAAACGTCTGATAAAGTCCTCATTTGACTCCCCACTCTACTGGTGTAGTCGGGAGAGGTCAGCCGTGGATACCTCAAGCTCGGTCCTATAGAACTGGCAGTGAAACATTTCTTCCAACTGCTGCCAGTTTTAGACCGAGTCCAATGGTAGATTGACATACCAAGTGAATGCCACCATAGTCAGGGAGTCTAGGAAATGCCTCATCTTAAAATCATCATTGCCGCCGAGATGACCACATTGAATAATAAAATGACTGATATGCTCAATTGTTGATTACTCACCATTCCCAGTAAAAAGAGTCAAATTGGGGACCTTATAGCCTTATGGGATTTCCACTCAATCAATACGGTCAGGGTATGGCATTTGTAAGTCGACCTTTCCACTCTCCTTAAGATTGGACCATACTCTTCATGAATCGCTTCCATAAATTATTCCCTATTTATCAGTGCATATTGAATCGGTGGCACCACTTGTGGCGGTGAGTCACACCCTGGAATAGCAAAAATAGAGAAAAATAAATTTTCTTTTTGGGTCCATAGGGAATGACGGGTGAAAGTCACTAAATTGTCTACACCACACAGTACTAGCTAATAGACGGTAACAATGGTAGTAATAAATCAACAGATATATATATACATATATATTACAAAAGGACTAGCTATTACAACATTAGAGTTTGCAATACGAATGTATAAGGTCTGGAAGAAAAATATGCCCTAGTACCAAGTATTTAAAAGTTAACATAATAAAAACTACTATCTATTTCTGGGTCTTCAACTGGCATAGACGTAGTCATCAGTGTCGTAGTCTTCCCCTGTATAACTATCATTAGTGGGGCCACACTCCGCATATTCCTCCTCCATATAGTAGCCTTCATCGCAGGCTCTATCACCTATATTAATAGGGATAGGGTAGTCTGGATGGGGAATGTCCAGGAAATAACGACCGTCAACTTACTGAAACCTGAGTGAATAGAAATGAACAAGGTACCAGTTATCTGAAGTATAAACAAGTTATGAAGCGGTATAAGTTAAGTTCTAATACATGCTATATTCTCTTTATTACATCTTGTCGTAACCAACCATTATTGTCTTGTTATCCTAAGATTGATAACCAACGTGCTTTGTTTGAAAGATCAGACTCAATCATTTAACTCATATAGATACACCATCATTGTGTCCATTGCTTTTAAGAGCATATTCACAGCTCACCGCATGTCATGGACTCCATGTCAATCCATCCCCTCCTCGTTAAGGACATATCACCATCCACCGCATGTTAGGGATACAATGTTTCAAACAATAGTATATCAAATCTATTGCCATGACTCATCGATGCCTACCAGTGACCCCCATCCACTGCTCGTTAAGGATATAACCCATCTACCGCTCGTTAAAGATATAGCATGGATCATCTGGCTAGATAGAACTACTTGGTCCTGTCCACCGCTCGTTAAGGACATCTCACCGTCCACCGCTTGTTAAGGACTTAATATGACCAAGTGTTCGCCCACATGTCATTCCTAGAATTTACCAAACCTACCTAAGTTTCGTACTAACATTGATACATGACTTTTCCATTTGTGGCCTGACTACTCTGAATGAAATGAAACGGATATCGAACTCAAATATGAATGACATAATAACTAACATCATAACATTAATCCATTATGCATAACCGTACTATTATTCTTTGGTATTACATTATCCCTTATTATCCCATAATCGCATAACAAATGTATAAAATGATGCCTGAACATTCAAACCCTTTTTATAATAAACAAGAGGAACAATCAATGATCTGCAATTGCTAATTGATTAGGATAAGGGTCCAATCGATTGGGATAAAAATAATAACAATCAGTTAGGGAAATGGCAATTGATTAGATCCAAAACAATATCAATCGATTGTATATTATGGCAATCGATTGTGAGTCATCATACTCTAATCGATTGGGAAACTATCCAATTGATTGGGTCCAAGAAAATGGCAATCGATTAGAAAAAAGTCCAATAGATTGGGACTTTGTCTTCTCTAGCAGAAACTTAGTCCAACAGAATTAAATGTCTGCGAGACGTATCTATTACGTCTAATCTTCATGAAAACTTGTAAAAACATCAAATAATGAGACCAAGTGAGTTAGAACTCACCTAAGGGTGTGTTTGGTGGCTATAGAACCAAGCTTCCTCTCTCCACCCTTGTTTTTTCTCCTTCTCTATCTTCTCTTTGTCTTTCCTTCTCTTCACTTCCTCTTTCTTCTCCTTTCTTCCCTTCTTTCTTCCTCTCCTCTTCTCTGCCTCAGGGGCAGTGTGAGTATGTGTTGTGTATATATGTATGTATATGTATATGTAGGTATATATATATGTATATATGTGTGTGTCTCTCTCTCAAGAATCTGTGAAATAGCCCTAAGGCCTAGAATGAACTTATATATGTAGAAAATGAGAGTGCCACGCGTCAAAACATGAAGTAAAGTTGGAAACAAAGATTTACAGATGGCAATTGATTGGGCTCAGTGGCATCGATTGGCTTCAGACATTACAAGGCAATCGATTATGAGTCATTGGCAATCGATTAGAATAGGACACGTCATGGATTTAGGTCGGTATGATGGCAATCAATTGGTATAGATGGCAATCGATTGGTATTCAAAAAGTGGTAATCGATTGGGACACAAGGCCAATCAATTTGGTTACAAAATTGTCCAACAAAAGGGTAAGGTTCTTACAAGTATACAGGAACAATTATCAAGTCTTATTTTATTAATATATATACTCCAAAATACAAGGTATTACATGGTGGTTGCTGTTTGATAGCATTTTAATGTGGCTAAAAGGATTGTTCCTGGCTTTCCTGAGCTAATTGAGGGCAGACATAGGGTTGTAGTGCTGACTAAAGTTTTGCTGAGGGTTAATCAATCGGCCATCATGGCCAAATCTAGTAGTTTGTGGCCTTGATGTTGATGGGCCAATTTGACTACCGTTACCCTGATTAGCATTCGGCCTTGCTCCCACAACTTTTATGGATCTAGCAATTTCTTTCCCTTTGCTGGGAAGGGGACCGACTTCACTATTCCTCCTTGGAGGGATAACGAACTTCTCAGGTTTTGACATGTCTGAATTGAATTGTGTAAAAGCCTTTTCCCAAATGGAAGGTAAAGGAGTAGCTCCTATGTTCATGGCACTGATCTTCTCGGACAGATCCATGACAGCCTTAGCCAGAAGTTCTTGGCTATGTTGGCCAATTTTTAAGAGCTCGTTGTTGCTCTTATTCAGGAAGTAGGAATATTCATCCCTCTCTATGTTCTGTTTTCCCTGCTCTATCAGAGGGGCTAACTGATGCGACAATTCATCTAAAGAAAACGTACTTTAGACTGTCTTGATCTTCTTGGTCAACTAAATCATCTTCAAACCCTTCACGCTGGGGTTTTCTTCTTGGTTAACAAACACAAAAGTCTAGTTTTTCTTGCGTACCATGACTTAGCACTTTTGGGTCCCACCGGGTGTGCAAAAAATGTTCACAGCTGGTTTTATTTATGTGTTTGAGCATGCCAGAATCCACTAGGATTCAGTGTGTGGTTGTGAATTTGTAATTCTTGAAGTGGTGAGTGGATTTAACTTTGAATCAAGCGATTGTGAACAATAAACAAGAATTAAACTTATTAAAGTTCCTTAAACAGTATTAAAGCATATAAGTTTCATAAATGCCAAGTTCATGCAAGAAATACCTCAAATATTGCATCGAACTCATTTCCATTAATGTAGTAGAATTACAAATATTTGAGAAATTGAAAGGTACAAGAACTAAGAGATTAATAGTAAAATCTACACTATTGGATGCTTTTGGAATGCTTTGGAATGCTGGATTCGAGTTTGAGTTTTGCGAGAGAAATTTCTGAGATCCCAACACTTGTATTCATAGCCTGAGTCCCCTGTTCAACTACTCAGAACGTGTTTCCGAAAATTTTGGCCTCAAAGCCCAAGTTTGATGCCACGTACCTAACACTTAACCGTCTTCCCTCGGTCATATTTGTCCGATTTTAATCTTCTCAGATCGGACGGATAAGTGGTCTGCTATCCTTATCTTGGATCATCCTCCTCCCAGACTGATGGATCAGACACATCATCCTCGATAGGATCTGGCTTGACACTGGGAACTGTTGTATGGGTCCGATGATCAATAGGCCAATTACATTCTTTAACTTTGACATTTCTGACATCTGTTCGGATTTTGAACTTGGACTAATCTTTAAACTTGTTGGCCTTAGCCCAAACCCCTTCAGTTCAAGGTCATGTCCACCTATCCTTGGCCCAACTTGACCTCAATGGCCCACTAGGCCGAGCAATTTTTAAGAGCTCGTTGCTGCTCTTAATTAAGAAGTAGGAATGTTCATCCCTCTCTATGTTCCGTTTGCCCTGCTCTATTAGAGGGGCTAACTGACATGACAATTCTTCTGAAGAAAACTTTAGGCTGTCTTGATCTTCTTGCTCAACTAAATCATCTTCAGACCCTTCACCCTAGGGGTTTTATTCTTGGTTAACAGACTTAGAAGTCTGGTTTTTCTTGTGTACCATGACTTAGCACTTTTTGGTCACACTGGGCGTGCCAAAAATGTTCACAATTGGTTTTATTTATGTGCTTAAGCATGCCAGAATCCACCAGGATTCAGTGTGTGGTTGTGAACTTGTAATTCTTGAAGTGGTGAGGGGAATTAACTTTGAATCAAGCGATTATGAACAATAAACAAGAATTAAACTTGTTAAAGGTCCTCAACAGTGTTAAAGCATACAAGTTTGATAAATGCCAAGATCATGCAGGAAATACCTCAAATATTGCATCGAACTCATTTCCATTAATGTAGTAGAATTACAAATATTTAAGAAATTGAAAGGTACAAGAACTAAGAGATGAACAATAAAATATACACTTTGGATGCTTTTGGAATGCTTTGGAATGCTGGATTTGAGTTTGAGTTTTGCGAGAGAGATTTCTGAGATCCCAACACTTGTATTCATAGCCCGAGTCCCCTATTCAACTACTCAGAACGTGCTTCCGAAAATTTTGGCCTCAAAGCCCACGTTTGATACCACGTGCCTAACACTTAACCGTCTTCCCTCAGTCATCGGATCGGACAGATAAGTGGTCTGCTATCCTTATCTTATATCATCCTCCTCCCAGACCGATGGATCAGACATATCACCCTCGATAGGATCTGGGTTGACATTGGGAATCGTTGCATGGGTCCGATGATTAATAGGCCGCTTTCATTCTTTAACTTTGACATTGCTGACATCGGTTCAGATTTCGAACTTGGACTAATCTTTAGACTTGTTGGCCTTAGCCCAAACCCCTTCAGTTCAAGGTCAGTTCCACCTAGGGGTGTGTTTTGGAACGGAAATTCCGATTCCGACCGATTCTGATCCGAAAATTTCCGATTTTGGCAAGTAAAAATACATTCCGAATTCCGAATTCCGAAAATTCCGAAAAATTTCGGATCAGAATCGGAATTTTTTTCAGAATTCTGAAAATTTCGAAAATATGCCGAAAATATTTCGAAAAATATATTCCGAAAATTTTCCGAAATTCTGAAATATTCTGAAAAAATTCCGAAAAATTCCGAAATTACCTTACACTACTTGTCCCACATCGGTTAGCCATGAAAAAGGATAAGGAATGTGAGTCTATAAATTAGTCCCAACTTGATCCACATTAGTCCAAGCACTAAGCTTGTATAGAAAAATTCCGAAATTTTCCGAAATTTTTCCGAAAATATCCGATTTCAAAAAATTCCGAAAAAATTTCGAAATTTTTCGAAAATGATCCGATTCCGAAAATTCCGAAATTTCCAAAATTTCAGAATCAGAATGGAAAATGAAAATTCCGAATTTTCGGAATAGGAATCGGAACGCCGAAATAATTTCCGAAAATTTCAGAATTTTTTTCGAAACCCCTATTTCCGATCCGATCCGATCCGGCCGAAATACACCCCTAGTTCCACCCATACTTCGCCTAACTTGACCCCGATGGCCCAATAGGCCGAGCAGTTTTTGGGTGTTAACATTATTCCATGGGTAGCCTATGGATCGTTGGTTGCACGACTGGGTTGGCATCATCTTGTGGTGTTGACAACACACCAACTTTCTAATTTTTTAATTCTTATGAATGAAAAAAAAACCTCAAATCTTTCGTGTTGTCAACACGACAATGGTATTGCCCACTTAGCTGCAATCCACTAGAGGTTGATGATCTAGAATCCCCATTAGTATGTAATGACCAATTACAAATCCCACTAAAATATTGTTTGAAAGGTAAGAATGTTTTGAATAGAAATGAGTATCCATTCATAACCTTGATTACTACCATCCATATGTGTAATGTTTCAGAATTTTAATAAGGGTAATTGGGTAATTTTGCATATTCTGTGTGGACTGGTATTTTAATTTACTGTATTTAAGTTTTTCAGAGCATGATTAAATTATTTTATTTTGTCTTTCATATGCTTTAGAAATTAAATTCTGTACCCGTGGATGTGTTTATTTAATTTTGGGGTTACACCGTTGGGTCAGACTGTCCGTTTGGGTATCAAAACATTCAGTATTGACCAAATAAGTGATGTGGGTCCCACCCCACACCACTATAGCCGGCCACCCCTCCTCCCCATTTCATTTTAACGTTAGTTTTTAGGATTAGAAACATTCATCTTCATCTCTTCTTCTCTTTACACTTCAAGAGCCATGAAAATTCAAAGTTCTTCTTCCCCCTTGGGTTTCCTTCTACAAGATTGCAAGAGAAGCTCAAGAAGTTCTTTATCTAGCATCTCTAACCATCCTAGGGCTTGGAATCATCATTTGGTAAGCTTTCTAGAAAACCCCCAAATTCTAGGGTTTCACTAGATTTCAAAATTTTGGGTTTTGATTGAACTTCTCTTCTCTTTTATAGCTTCCTTGGAGTATATAGAGTATCTCTTTCACATCCTAACCATTTCTATGGAGGATTTCTAGTGTGGGTAAGTTTTCCCAATCTCTAGCAACCTAGGATTTAATAGCTTTATGTTTCTATCCTAAACTTGGGTTGTTATTGCTTAGTGTAGTCTTCTTGAAGCATCCTTCAAAATTTGGCAAGCTTTGGAGCTACTTGGGTTTTTCTATTCTAGCTCTCTTGAATATTTCCTTGTTTGGAAGCTAAGCATTGAGGTAGATTTACATTGTGCAATTATATATGTTATACTTGCCTAAGGTGTTTTGAGTTCATATATATGTGCTAGGAGATAATTTAGACACATGCAATGGGTATTTCCCAAAGTTGTAATGTAAGTGTTGTATGCCAAATTGTGGAATTATATGCCTTGGTTGTACTAGTTGAAAGTTTGGGGTGTTAAATGTAATTAAAATGAAGTTATGAGAATACTTTAGACGCATGCATTAGGTTTTACCCAAAGTTGTAAATTTAGGGTTATATGCCTAATTGTGAATTTACATGTTTTGGTTGTTCTGTAATTGATTATGTGATGCTAGACGTGCCTAGGATGCTCCCTTTATGTGTAAAAGCATGTTAGGACGTTAGTTTAGAAATCCTTGTTAGGAGTGCTATATTATGAATTTTAATTTAACTCTTGATGTCTTTAATACATGTTCAATATGCAAGAATTATTGTGTTCATTATTTTGTGGGAGCATCTATGTTGTCATTTTAAACATTTCATGCATTGAGGCCAAATCGGCAAACATTCAAATATCACGACATAAAGGTTTTATTTGAAAAAAGAGAGAAAAACCCCATGTATGGGAATTTTGGTTTAAGAAATCCGGACGTGGGTTGTGATGTGAGACAGGGAGAATGACCCTTAGAAACATTCAAACACCAAACTATATTCGGGTAGCTCCCGGAAGTTGGTATGCTACACTCCATGCGTGGGTGGCTCATGGTCCGGTAACGAGAGAGATGTGCATTTGTCACGCATAGCCTTGCGGCTTTAAACATTTCATGGTAGCCATGGTGGCGATTCATTGCACCTCATCTCATTTTAGTCATGGATAGCATATAGATTTGTTACAATGTTGTCTACGAGCTATCGTTCTCATAAAAACGACAAAACATTTTTCAGGTGAACTTGATAATGGAAAAAGGGCACATGTGACCCGACGCGTAGACGTTGATGCATTTTGTTCTATTTTGAAGACTCATGCTTAGATATGCACATGGATAGTTCCCATGTTAATTTAGCCTTTTGGCAAGAATGTAATAGTTTAGTGCACTAAAGAAAATTGTTGTATTATTCTTGTTCGAAACTTCTTGGGCATAGACCTCCATATTTTGTCATTGGGAAGCCGTGTTGTAATTTTGATGGACAAGTGTTAGTCCTCATTTTTTTTATACTTGTTCAACTTATTTATGGTATATAATTATGTTTCCAAGACCGTAGTTTTCCTTGTAAGGTTTTATGTTTGTGTGTCAAGTTGAATCCTTGCCGGATTCGGTTGTGTTTGGTTTGTCCTTACCGGACTCTTCGCATTTCAATGGAATCCTTGTCGGATTTACACTTTTGCTTTCAAATGAAATGTTCAAAAATCTCTCCCATTCTCTTTCTCTCCTCTCCCCTCTTTGATCTCTTTCTCTTTCTCAAATATCCTCTCCTTTTTCTTATGTTGGAATTATGTATATATATACTTTAAAAATGTTTCCAAATGTGAAAATACATATGTGTGTGTGTTTAGAATACATTCCCTCTACATCTCTCCTTATCTCTCCCTATATCTCTCTCCCAATCTCTCTCCCTCCCATTCTTCCTCTCCTTATCTCTTTCACTTCTCGTTTTCAATAAATTTCGAGTACATGAAGTTCCGTTTGGTCTAGGCACGTGTTATATGTCATGTAGGACTCGTTTAGTCATATATCGGTGTTTAAACTTGAGGATTTAGCATAGTTGGGAACATTCCGAAATGCTGTCAAAAAGCTGTCAAAAGTTGCTGTCAAAAAAAACTGCTACTATTTGTTTTGTTTTCTGCCCAAACGGTGAAGATTTGGAAAAAATGTCATTAGACGAAAGTTGTGCAGAATCGAATTTTACATGGACCATCGCGGACAGAATGTAAAAATTTTAATGACATAGTCACTTACAGATGTTTTAAAATTCAGGAATTATCCAAAAAATGGTCCTTTATCAATTTTTTTGTATTCCTTGAACTAGTTCTTGTTCGGATAGCCTCTTTATTAATATTTCAAATGCTTTTACCTTTATTTGACTCGTTGATATGTAAGTCCATTTAGGCTTATGTGTTTGTAAGTCATCCTTGTAGGAATCCCCGTGGGATCCTAATGTCGCTTCCGCATTTTGTGATTGTATTTTAATTCTTTTCTCTCTATCTTTTCTCTTTCCTCGCGCTTCGGTTTTCGGGGCGTGACAGATTGGTATCAGAGCTAACCGGGTTTGAATACCTAGGGGCTATGGGTGTTTGCTTCGGGCTTATTCCGTTTCCTTCGACGCTTAAGTTTGTTTATTGCCTTCCGTTTATTTCAGTGAGATTTTTCGTTGAGACGATATTATGTCGTGTGGGCATGCGTAGAGGTTGAATTCCTTCGAGACCTACATGGTTACATATTTAAGGTGTTTACGTGTTTCACATTCAACGTAGTATATGCTTACATGTTAAATGTTTACATACTCCATGGGATGACATTAGTCCTCCTATGAGTTGCTTAATGTGGTTAATAATAATTCAATTCCTCATTCAATGCTAATTGTTTTAACTATGCCGCCGTTTACTTTACATATGAGATGTTGCATGGGCATATTTTTTTTTATTGAGTGAAAGTCTTTGGAACGTTTGTGCTTACGTGCCCAATTTACATGTTTCATGTCTTACGTGTTATGTGAGTTCATATGAAGCCTACATGCTCTATGTATTGTGTTGTGCATTTCCTTTGGCTATGATATAAAGAGTGCGTATTTCATGCAAGGCAAGTATAATGCTAACATGCTTAATGTTGATTACCTTCGAGGCTAGGTATGTATATGCTAAGTGCTTACATGTCAAAGATTACATGTTCCATACCCAATATGCTAAGTGTTTATATGATTTTCAATCGTTCTAATATGTATTGATGTATATTGAGTAATGTGATCCCGTATTGTTGATGAGCATACTTCTATGTGAATTTGATGTTTATGTTAAAGTTTACACGTGATATGTGTACATGTTCTACGTGCTATGAGCTTATTGGTTCCAACATTTATATATGTTCAGGGTACATGCCAAGTACATTAATGTTTGACGTGCCCATACAGTTATGTTATAATCGTGCATATTCTCAGTGCTATGTGTTCCCCTGGGGCATGATAGGCATTGATTAGTATGAATCATGATATAAATTGCTTAAGGTTGCTAGTAATCCATATTGATGTTGATTGCCCTTCCTATACTAACCTTGCCGTTTATGTTAAGTATCGAGTTGATTTACAAAACAATATGGTATCATCGTTCACAAATGTAAATGGAATTATGAAGGGAAACGTTTTATGTTATATGTGAACATGATTGATGTTGTGAGCTATGTGATCTCATGCTAAGTATGCGTGTCCTCTAAGTAATGTGTGAATTTATGTTTAATCTATTAAGATTCGTGCCTGGTTCACGTGGAACTGTGGCTTGAGTACGTATTTATAATTTGGAGTACCTTGGTACTATTTGAGGAGGACCTTCGAGTAGACGCTGTAACTTTTCAATCAGATTTAAGTGGGGGTTAGTGTTGACTACATCGACTTTGGGGAGTATGTTATGGGACACCCTCAGCCGACTATTTCATGAGCAGTATTTCCCGTTCGTAGTTCATCGAGCTAAGAGGATTGAATTTCTGAAACCTTCGTTAGGGAGCCGTGACAGTTTCTGAGTATGAGGCAAGTCTCATTTTTGATATAACATTGGACAATAGAATGAAGTTAAGAACTTTTGAGAATGGACTTCGTCCAGGCCTACGCACCAACGCGGTTGGATTCGAGTTGAATGTACTTAGTAAAGTGGTTCAGAAAATATTAGTAATTGGGTATTTGAGTTTGAATAAAAGAGTTAGAGAACTTCGTGCACCGACTAAGAACAGTCAGTTGGACCAACCCCAGTTCGTCCACCTTATCAGTAGACTTGTAGGCCACCTTTGTTACCACCACAGCCAACTCCTTCAACTCAGATTTTTGGGCCGAGACTTCCTAGGGAGACAATAAGGACAGTTTAATCTTTTTGCCGTCGCATCTTCCGTGGGTAATACCGATGCTTCTGTGATCTGAGGTAAGTTGTTCGTGTTTAGTCCAGTGCCACTATGCCTGTAGATATCACCGCATTGCATCCCTTGGGATACCACCTTGTGCATCATCATTGAGTTGAGGAATGAGTCGTTCGGTTCCTACATTGTTAGTTGCTAATTGATACTTCTGTTGGAGGCTTAGTTCCCTTGGATCGAGTGTGTCGTGGCTACGAGCTGTGATAGCTGACCAGTACACCATCTTTGATTTATGATTGTGAGTATGGACTAGTGAGTACTTGCCAAGCACTTGTGACTTGTTTCGAGAGGAAGGTAGCTTTTACATTACCATTCGGGAATCTAAGTTGTTTCATGGGTGATCGTATAGAGACTCCGATATATCCACTTCACAGTTGGTATAACTGTAAAAGTCATATTGACTACTTAAATAGTTTGTTTTGTTTTCCAATGAGAATGGACCAAATTTGATTGAGTTCTCTCCCGTTGTGGGTTAGTACACCGATGTGTTCCCTGAGGATTTGTATGGCTTGTCGCCTATCCGTGAGAATTGAGTTGTGTCAGACAAATACCCAGTACTTCATCTATTTTGATGCCGCCGTATTATATGACATCCGCAGGGTTGAAAGAGTTAAAGACTCAGTTAGAGAACTTACAGGTTAGCGATTGCATTTGTCTTAATCAATCTCCGTGGAGAGTACCCATTTCCCTGTACCAAGAAGATAGATGGTTCGCTTAAGTTGAGTATTGCTTATGACATCGAATCTTGTGACTATAAGAATCAGTAGATCCTTTTGACTAACTTCGTAGTTCAATGTGTTTAGTTTCAAAGATTGATTTGAAATAGAGTTATCACCAGTTGCGCACTAGGGAACGTGAGATTCCTAAGACTACTTTCCACCCACGTTACTGACATTGTGAACCCCTTGTTATACCATTCAGTTTGACGAACGCACCTGCTGCTTTAGTAGACTTGATAAGCCGTGTGTTTAATCCTCGCCAGGAAAAGTTTGTGATTGAGCACCGATGACTACATATGCTAAATTATCTGAGTGTGAATATTGATTATCCGAGGTAAAAAGTTTCTTGAATACGTCATTTTTGGTAATCGAGTATCCTCAAATCCTTCTAACATTGGGACCATTATAGATTTGCTTTGTATATGAGATTCATGGTTTCTCAGGACTAATAGGTGACTACCATTACTTTGTTGGCAACGTTTCCCGTTTGGCAATTAACTTCATTGACTAAAATAGAGGTGAACTTTGTTGAGATGCTTTGGGTGAGAATGGGTTATACCAAAGTTGCAAAACTTGATAGACTTCGGCACCTGTTCTTGTGAGCATTGAGTGTAGGTTGATTGAACTATACCGTATACTTCCTGAACGTGGATTGAGCTACCTAAGACTTGGGACTAGGAGACATCACATATGAAACATTTCTGACTCAGAGAGACATTAATTTGGGACAACGCCGTTGGGTAATTATAACTGTGACTATAAATGTAACTTTAGTTGACCTTGAGACTTGAATTGCATTGCCACCCGAGCTAGGCCAACGTCGTGACAAAGAAGTATGACTATGACTCATCTTCCTTACCTATGCAAGAGTGGAAAATGTTGAGACTCGTGTGTACCCTAGTGTATTTACCGGTGCAAGAGTGGAGAATATTGAGACATTGTGATGACTTTGAGAATTGTGGTTCAGAGACTTTTGCCCAAATTTTCTCGTTTGACTTGAATGTGTTATCGAAAGTTTTGACTTGAAGTTGTTAGCAGTACAGAAACTCGATGATGAGACCATTGCCTTGACATTCCGTATGCTTATCGGAGACTCAGGACAGGTTTGGACTTTTGGTGACATTAGAGGTTTGAGACCTCGAGACCGAGTGTTCATTCCCGTTGCTTGCCGTGGAGATGTGTTGAAAGAGTTCTACCATTCCCGTTTCGCCACACATCTGGAGATGTACCATGATTTGCATCGCTAGTATTGATGGAAAGGGGTTAAAGAGGTCTATTGTTGAATTTATTTGATTTTCCAGCAGGTAAAGATCGACACCAGAGAATCACAGGTTTGCTACAACCGTTTTCAATTACCTATTACAGCATTTCTAGGAACTTTGCGTAAGGACAACACTATTTTAGATCCTTGCAGATCATTTGGACCACATCTACACGTTCGTTACCGTTCAGAGTGACCGACATCGTAGTTTCCAATAGTATGATTCATGTCTGTACGATCATGAGATGCCATTGTGTATCAGTGTTGATGTTTTTAACTGTGATACGAAGGTTGTATTTCCTTCCTGGCAGAATATGCAGTAAACATGGGGTATTCAGCTCCTTCTATTCCGATTGATTTTAGAAAACATGTTGAGAGCAGTGTTATGACACTTAGTAGTAATTGGGAGGAATAGTTTCTGTCAGCCGAGTTGCATCCAAAATCAGTTACCAGATGGCACCGTTTGAGGCATTATATGATTGTCCGTGTCGATCTTCCTTGTGTTGGGGTGAGGTAGGTGAGACTATCCTTCATGGTCCTGATATGGTTAGAGAGACTTCAGAAAAGATTAAAGTAATTCATGAGAAGTTGATTTCAGCTCAAAGTCGTCAGAAATTGTATGCCGACCGTCGTCGTCGACCGTCCGTGTTTGAGATTGCTGTCCTGGGTTGCAGTATTTGATCAAGTGGTAGGTTAGTATTGCGTTTGTTGAACCGTTTGAAATCCTTGAGAAGATGGTACAGTTGTGTATTGTTGGACTCTTCCGCCTCAGTTGTTAAGAGTGCACAATGTGTTTCATGTATAGATACTCAGAGAGATTGTGACCGTCTCATATGTTTGATTGGACTGTAGTGTCTCTTTGTGAAGACGTATAGTATAAAGAGAAGAACAACCCGTTCATACAGTTGAGAAGAAAGACCGTGTGTTGTCCATCATGTTGGTAAGGATTCTTTGGCATCATCATAGTATCGCCGAGGTAAGAGTGAAGCGAGGAAAAGTTACCCTCACCTATTCCCGAGTAGTGTAAACTTCTTGTTGATCGCCTTTCTTCTGCTTTGTTGGCCTAAGGTTTAAGCAAGACGTTGCTCCCTTCTTGCGCTTAGTTGTTCCGAATTCCGGGACGGAATTCTTTTAAGGGGGGTAGATTGTAATGTTTCAGAATTTTAATAAGGGTAATTGGGTAATTTCGCATATTTTGTGTGGACTGGTATTTTAATTTACTGTATTTAAGTTTTTCAGAGCATGATTAAATTATTTTATTTTGTCTTTCATATGCTTTAGAAATTAAATTCTGTACCCGTGGATGTGTTTATTTAATTTTGGGGTTACACCGTTGGGTCAGACTGTCCGTTTGGGTATCAAAACATTCAGTATTGACCAAATAAGTGATGTGGGTCCCACCCCACACCACTATAGCCGGCCACCCCTCCTCCCCATTTCATTTTAACGTTAGTTTTTAGGATTAGAAACATTCATCTTCATCTCTTCTTCTCTTTACACTTCAAGAGCCATGAAAATTCAAAGTTCTTCTTTCCCCTTGGGTTTCCTTCTACAAGATTGCAAGAGAAGCTCAAGAAGTTCTTTATCTAGCATCTCTAACCATCCTAGGGCTTGGAATCATCATTTGGTAAGCTTTCTAGAAAACCCCCAAATTCTAGGGTTTCACTAGATTTCAAAATTTTGGGTTTTGATTGAACTTCTCTTCTCTTTTATAGCTTCCTTGGAGTATATAGAGTATCTCTTTCACATCCTAACCATTTCTATGGAGGATTTCTAGTGTGGGTAAGTTTTCCCAATCTCTAGCAACCTAGGGTTTAATAGCTTTATGTTTCTATCCTAAACTTGGGTTGTTATTGCTTAGTGTAGTCTTCTTGAAGCATCCTTCAAAATTTGGCAAGCTTTGGAGCTACTTGGGTTTTTCTATTCTAGCTCTCTTGAATATTTCCTTGTTTGGAAGCTAAGCATTGAGGTAGATTTACATTGTGCAATTATATATGTTATACTTGCCTAAGGTGTTTTGAGTTCATATATATGTGCTAGGAGATAATTTAGACACATGCAATGGGTATTTCCCAAAGTTGTAATGTAAGTGTTGTATGCCAAATTGTGGAATTATATGCCTTGGTTGTACTAGTTGAAAGTTTGGGGTGTTAAATGTAATTAAAATGAAGTTATGAGAATACTTTAGACGCATGCATTAGGTTTTTCCCAAAGTTGTAAATTTAGGGTTATATGCCTAATTGTGAATTTACATGTTTTGGTTGTTCTGTAATTGATTATGTGATGCTAGACGTGCCTAGGATGCTCCCTTTTATGTGTAAAAGCATGTTAGGACGTTAGTTTAGGAATCCTTGTTAGGAGTGCTATATTATGAATTTTAATTTAACTCTTGATGTCTTTAATACATGTTCAATATGCAAGAATTATTGTGTTCATTATTTTGTGGGAGCATCTATGTTGTCATTTTAAACATTTCATGCATTGAGGCCAAATCGGCAAACATTCAAATATCACGACATAAAGGTTTTATTTGAAAAAAGAGAGAAAAACCCCATGTATGGGAATTTTGGTTTAAGAAATCCGGACGTGGGTTGTGATGTGAGACAGGGAGAATGACCCTTAGAAACATTCAAACTCCAAACTATATTCGGGTAGCTCCCGGAAGTTGGTATGCTACACTCCATGCGTGGGAGGCTCATGGTCCGGTAACGAGAGAGATGTGCATTTGTCACGCATAGCCTTGCGGCTTTAAACATTTCATGGTAGCCATGGTGGCGATTCATTGCACCTCATCTCATTTTAGTCATGGATAGCATATAGATTTGTTACAATGTTGTCTACGAGCTATCGTTCTCATAAAAACGACAAAACATTTTTCAGGTGAACTTGATAATGGAAAAAGGGCACATGTGACCCGACGCGTAGACGTTGATGCATTTTGTTCTATTTTGAAGACTCATGCTTAGATATGCACATGGATAGTTCCCATGTTAATTTAGCCTTTTGGCAAGAATGTAATAGTTTAGTGCACTAAAGAAAATTGTTGTATTATTCTTGTTCGAAACTTCTTGGGCATAGACCTCCATATTTTGTCATTGGGAAGCCGTGTTGTAATTTTGATGGACAAGTGTTAGTCCTCATTTTTTTTATACTTGTTCAACTTATTTATGGTATATAATTATGTTTCCAAGACCGTAGTTTTCCTTGTAAGGTTTTATGTTTGTGTGTCAAGTTGAATCCTTGCCGGATTCGGTTGTGTTTGGTTTGTCCTTACCGGACTCTTCGCATTTCAATGGAATCCTTGTCGGATTTACACTTTTGCTTTCAAATGAAATGTTCAAAAATCTCTCCCATTCTCTTTCTCTCCTCTCCCCTCTTTGATCTCTTTCTCTTTCTCAAATATCCTCTCCTTTTTCTTATGTTGGAATTATGTATATATATACTTTAAAAATGTTTCCAAATGTGAAAATACATATGTGTGTGTGTTTAGAATACATTCCCTCTACATCTCTCCTTATCTCTCCCTATATCTCTCTCCCAATCTCTCTCCCTCCCATTCTTCCTCTCCTTATCTCTTTCACTTCTCGTTTTCAATAAATTTCGAGTACATGAAGTTCCGTTTGGTCTAGGCACGTGTTATATGTCATGTAGGACTCGTTTAGTCATATATCGGTGTTTAAACTTGAGGATTTAGCATAGTTGGGAACATTCCGAAATGCTGTCAAAAAGCTGTCAAAAGTTGCTGTAAAAAAACTGCTACTATTTGTTTTGTTTTCTGCCCAAACGGTGAAGATTTGGAAAAAATGTCATTAGACGAAAGTTGTGCAGAATCGAATTTTACATGGACCACCGCGGACAGAATGTAAAAATTTTAATGACATAGTCACTTACAGATGTTTTAAAATTCAGTAATTATCCAAAAAATGGTCCTTTATCAATTTTTTTGTATTCCTTGAACTAGTTCTTGTTCGGATAGCCTCTTTATTAATATTTCAAATGCTTTTACCTTTATTTGACTCGTTGATATGTAAGTCCATTTAGGCTTATGTGTTTGTAAGTCATCCTTGTAGGAATCCCCGTGGGATCCTAATGTCGCTTCCGCATTTTGTGATTGTATTTTAATTCTTTTCTCTCTATCTTTTCTCTTTCCTCGCGCTTCGGTTTTCGGGGCGTGACAATATGGGCTTTTAGGGGATGTTTGGTAAGGCATAATGTCGGTTTGGTATGTAGTTCACTACAAATTTAAGTGTTTGGGACTCCCTTTAATTTGTGGGGGAGTCCATGCTCCCTTTAAAATCATTCCCAAATAGAAGTTCTTTACAAAAATTAGATTTAATAAGAGTGCGATTGAACTTGGTCGTGTTTTGTTTATTTTTAAAAATCTCTATAATTTTGATTTTTTATTTAGGGTTACCCATTCTCTAGAGTTGAAGTAAATATTGAATAAGATAGAAAGACCACAACGTACTAATATATTTGAAAGGGAAAAGATTCTCTAAAAAGTAGGAAAATAGATATACAAATAAATGAAGTTAGTTTTAGACAAAAGTCATAAAAGAGACACTTTAGTGTTAAATTTGAAATTTCAACATAATCAATTACATAAAATTTTCTTACATATGAATTTGATTTGATTAAGTTTTGAATTATAATTAAAAATGAATTAGCCTTTAAACAAATCATAGATCAGTAATACCATGTCATTATGGAGTTTTGTTTGGTTGGAAAATTTATAAGTGTGTGCGGGTGTACCAGGCAAGCAAATTGCCAATGTGTGTGAGTGATTATCCAAACTGCGCCTCACCAGGGAGATTGTGGTGACGTTCGATGCCTTGAACAGGACTTTTATCGTGTGAGATGAAATACTAAAAAGAAGAAGGAGAAGAAGAAGAGAGTGAAGTGTTCGAAGGATGCCTTCGAAGTGATTGAACTATTCTATGACTACTCCTACTCCTAAGAATTGTAAGTAAAAGCAAAGTAAAGGTACACTACTTCTAACTAGGCTAAATTAAATTACCTAAACTAATGGCCATGGTGGCCGGATAGATGAAGAAATAATGTAGATATATTAATGCATTTGTTTGTGTGGTCAAGGACCATTACAAAGAGTACATTACAACATATTTATAGATGAACAACATAACTAACTATTTGAATTTAAACATTTCCCTCCTATTAAATTAACTACCAATTTCAAATTCATACAACTACCAATTAGTGGGAGATGATCCTATGATGACAAGTGTCTCCAAACAACTTCCATCTTCATCATCACCATTGATCTTCAAGTAACCAATCTTGATCTCCCCTTGAAATGCCAAGTGTCCTTCAAGTAAAGCTACTAAATGGCTTCCATGACAAGCCAAATAATTTACAATAATAATAATAATAATATTATTATTATATAGTAATATGGTAACATATTAAAATGCCATAACCATAGTAATATAGTAACATAGCAGAATTACATTTTATGGTATAAACATAAGCCCCCCTGGTTCTTTGAAAATGAAGCATACGTAATTTTTGAAGAACCAATTTCTTGATTTCCATAAAATAATATAACTTGCTTCGAAGCCAGTACAACAACTTCGAACACAAAAATGGCTTTAAAGTAGCATTTGTGGCTAAAATAATAACTTCAATCACAAAGTAAATGGCTTAAAAAATTGCCTCGAAGCCAATCAAATAATTTCGAATATTAAATAAATGAATTTATACTTGCTTCGAAGCCAATGTAATAGCTTCGAACACAAAATGAGTGGCTTTAAACTCAATTCGAAACCAATACAATAGCCTCGAATACAAAAATAATGACTTAAAATTGGTTTCGAAGCCAATGAATAAATAGCTTAAAACTGGATTCGAAGTAAATATAGGGGGTTCGAACACAAATAAAGGACTTTAATTTTGCTTCGAAGCCAAAATAAAAGTCTTGAACACAATATAAATTATTTTTAAATTGGTTTGAGACCAATAAACTAACTTTGAACACCAAATAATGGCTTAAGATTTATTTCGAAGTCAATATAGTTGCTTCGAACACTATATAATGGCCATCGAAGGCTACATATCTGCTTCGAATACATAATAAATAATTTTAAATTTACTTCGAAGTCAATACAATAGCCTCGAATACAAAATGAACTACTTTAAGTTTGGTTCGAAGCCAAAGTAATAGCTTCGAACACCAAATTATGGCATTAAACTTGCTTCGAAGACAATATCATTGCTTCGAGTACAAAAAACTTGATTCAAAACTAATATAATGGAGTTGAACAAAAAAAAGATGACTTTAAACTAGTTCAAAGCCAATGCATTAGCCTCGAATTCAAAACTATGGCTTTTAAATTTTCTTCAAAGCCAAAATAATTGCTTCGAACACCAAATTATGGTTTTAAATTTGCCTCGAAGCCAATTCAATAACTTCGAACATAAAATGAATGGCTTTAAAGTTTAAACTTACTTCGAAGCCAATACAAAAGGTTTGAACATAAAATGGTGACTTAGAACTGAATTCGAAGGCAGTATAACAGTCTTCTAACACAAAAATAAATTGCTTTAATTAACTTGCTTCGAAGTCAATGACAGTATCCCCAAAACTACTACCATTTGAATGGATCACCATTGGTATATCACCATCAATCAAAACAAACTTTTGGTTTAAACATATAACCAATCAGAGAACTAATGAACTAAAAAAATTCTTATTTTTGGGTACATATAAACATCAGTCTTCACTAATTGGACCGATTTAAAATAAACTCACCAACTATCAATTTGACCGATTTCGATCTTACTTATGAGACTGAGTAATTGTCTCTGGCCTCCTCACTTTTTATGCATATGCCATGCACTTCAATTGTAAAGCAACTAACCAAAAACATTTTGTATCCTTGATCAATCTTGTCATGGTCAATCACCAATTGGGTCCCACGTAAGCAACATCTTACAACTTAGATTACCATGCTTATAGAAGCCATGACATCAACAGGACCTTCCAGAGCAAATTTTATTCTACCCTTGGTCCAAATGCTTACAGCGGTTTGCAATAACCGATATTATTACCATAAAAATCAAGCATATGGGCTGCTGGATTACATGATTGGACCTGCACTTCTGTAATCTTTCTCCACATCAAAATAGGCAGCATCGCTCATCACTAATATCGGTAACACAATAACCGAATTAATGTTTATATTCAGTTTACAGTTTCTTTTTCTCTTCGTAATAAAACTGCCAAATAAAAATCCACATGGTCACAATCCATTTTTGATGAGCCCCACAAAGCCAAAGTGGGTATTGACCAATTAAAGCCATAAGTGGCTTAAATAATTCATAGATTTCAACACTTTGTATAGAAATGTTGAAACACTCGAATTCATGAACAAAAGTTTGTTCATGATTCTCAACCAAAGTTGGTTGAAAAATACATCCCTCGGGTACATTTTCATCACTATTATTTGGTTGATTAACCAATATGGGTGATGAGAATGTTGGTGATTTTTTTATTTCCACCATTAAAGGATCTTGAAGATTCTTCATAATCAATTTGTTTTCATTACTTGGCTCATAGTTTTGGAGAATAGTTGACACCCCTCGAGCCATTTCATACATTTTAGTTTTCAAACTAAATGCTTGATCCTTTAATTCTTCCAACAATGGAACTAAATCATTGATCCATTTTTCACCACCATAATTTGGTGTTGACGGTGGTGAAGCATACAACATTTCAAAATTGTTGTCACCAAGATTTGGTGTTAATGGGGGTGACAAATACACCCATTCGTAATTGCTACTACCAAATTTTGGCCTTGACGAGGGTACAACATACCACCCTTCACAATTCATCTTGACACTTGGGTCCCACCGGGCGTGCCAAAAATGTTTGGTTGGAAAATTTATAAGTGTGTGCGGGCGTGCCAGGCAAGCAAATTGCCAATGTGTGTGAGTGATTATCCAAACTGCGCCTCACCAGGGAGATTGTGGTGACGTTCGATGCCTTGAACAGGACTTTTATCGTGTGAGATGAAATACTAAAAAGAAGAAGGAGAAGAAGAAGAGAGTGAAGTGTTCGAAGGATGCCTTCGAAGTGATTGAACTATTCTATGACTACTCCTACTCCTAAGAATTGTAAGTAAAAGCAAAGTAAAGGTACACTACTTCTAACTAGGCTAAATTAAATTACCTAAACTAATGGCCATGGTGGCCGGATAGATGAAGAAATAATGTAGATATATTAATGCATTTGTTTGTGTGGTCAAGGACCATTACAAAGAGTACATTACAACATATTTATAGATGAACAACATAACTAACTATTTGAATTTAAACATTTCTCTCCTATTAAATTAACTACCAATTTCAAATTCATACAACTACCATTAGTGGGAGATGATCCTATGATGACAAGTGTCTCCAAACAACTTCCATCTTCATCATCACCATTGATCTTCAAGTAACCAATCTTGATCTCCCCTTGAAATGCACAACTACCAATTAGTGGGAGATGATCCTATGATGACAAGTGTCTCCAAACAACTTCCATCTTCATCATCACCATTGATCTTCAAGTAACCAATCTTGATCTCCCCTTGAAATGCCAAGTGTCCTTCAAGTAAAGCTACTAAATGGCTTCCATGACAAGCCAAATAATTTACACTAATAATAATAATATTATTATTATTATATAGTAATATGGTAACATATTAAAATGCCATAACCATAGTAATATAGTAACATAGCAGAATTACATTTTATGGTATAAACAAGTTTCTATGAGCTCATCTTAATAGTTTTGATTATATCGTAATACTAATTTTGGTTCCAAAATATTAAAATTTGGTCCTAAAATATTAGAGTAAGTTAACAGTTATTTGTAATATTTTGGGACCAAATTACTATACGAAATTCAAAAAAAAATATTTAAAAAAAAAAAAACCAAATTTGTATATATAATTAAATCATACAACTAAAATTATTGGAATGTAGTGTATAAAGATCCCTGGCCGCGAGCGACCGGAGGGCAGTGCTTGCGTGGTATTGGCAGAACCACACTATGATTTTTGTGCATCTTTAAAAGTTAAAATACAGAGTAAGTTTATTGTGAGAAGCTTCTCATATGAGAAAGGCAGTTTTTAACCGTTGGATGAGCATTTAGCCAAAAGATTACAAGAATCTGAAGATGCATTTATTACTATATTCTCATCAACGGTTAAAATCCACATTCTCATATGAGAAACTGTTCACTATAGACTTGTCCTAAAATATATATATATATATATAGATAGAGTAATATTTGGGACACAACCTTCATACAACTTTCATACAACTTCCCCCAAAAGATGTGTCTATCTCTCTCCTGTGATGTCACTGGACCCCACAGTGACACAGGAAAGAGATAGACACATCTTTTGGGGAGGTTGTATGAAAATTGTATGAAGGTTGTGCCCCAAGTATTACCCATATATAAATGGTGTGATGCCATATAGGCACTATCTAATGAGAAATTATTCAGTGAGCCCGTCACGCCGTGCTGACGTGGTATGGTCACTTAGGCTTAGTTTGGCCCCCATGTGGTGCTTCTCCTTTTTTAAATCTCAATTTCATGTTAATTCATTTGATAACTAATTTATGAGCTTTGCAAAAATTGAACTTAGGGCTTTTTTGGAGGGAGCTTTTAAAAGCTCTAGAATGGAGCTTTTAAAAGCTCAAGGTTGCTTTTTGGTTTCATGATGTCTTTTTGAAGAGTAGTATGTCACTTGTATAAAATTATCAAAGAACTTGGTAATAAATTTCATAAGCTCCTTTTAAAAAGCCACGTGGGGGTCAAACTAAGCCTTAATCCCAATCACTTACTTGCATTTTCCTTCCAAGGAGATCATGACAAGTGGTTATCAAATTTAAAATTTAAAATTCCACTAATCACTTATCATAATCTCCCTAGAACGAGGGGACAAGTGGGTGGTTGAGATTAATTGGTCACTCCACATGTGCATGCTAATGTGGCGTGACGGGCTGTCTAATACTCGTAGAGCGCAGCGCGGCAGCCGATGATCTGAACTCAGATCGCTGTCAAAGTGTCATCATCATTTAACGACCGGACTCGCGAATTTTCCGCTGACGTGTAACACAGTGGCATCGAGATTGAAGAACGCAACACGTGACGTCGTCCATCACAAGGCGTTCATCAACAGTGGGGGGGGGGGGCAGAATCTTGGACGGCTGTGATTAGACAACCACATGCTCAGATGGGACCCCAACTGATTCCGCAAGTCGCTGATCACACTCCCTCGCTCGCGGACCTAAATATTCCTCCTCCGTTGCGCACGATCCCGCCACGTTTCGGTTTCTGATTGGGTGATTATGGTCCCACTAACCTTTCGTAATGTCTGCCTTCTGTTTTTTACACTGTTTGCCAGAAGCAAGTGGAATCCGTTCTGAACTCTGGTTCTAAATTTGTAGCATATGTTTTTTAATTGACTGTATTATTATGAGTTTCAAATTTAAATCTTAATTTTGGTTATGAGATCCGTTGTCGTTTAAAAAAGGGGTAATTACACTTTACTTTCTGTGGTTTGGTCCGATGTTATTTTATTTCTCTGAGCTTTCAGGTAAAGTGTCACCTTTAAAAGAGGTGTTAACTTGACACTTTAATCCAAAAGCACATGGGAGTTAAAGTGTTATCGAGCCAAACTATAGGAGGGTAAAGTGTCATCAGACCAAATCACAGGGGGTAAAGTGGTTACTAATTTTAGCGGTGACAATTTACCCGAAAGCACAGGGGGTTAAGTAGTCAATTTTAAACCACATGGAGTTAAAATGACATCGGACCAAACCACAGGAGGATAAAGTGTAATTAACCTTTAAAAAAAAAAAAGGTAATATTTATAGCACAAACAAATCTCACAAACATTTACAAACACACTCTATCTCTCTCTTGGGTGGCACTGTGGGGTCAGATAGAGTGTGGACCCCACAGTGCCACCCAAAAGAGAGATATAGTGTATTTGTAAGTGTTTGTGAGATTTGTTTGTGCCCCAAGCATTGTTGTTTAAAAAATAAACAACAATGTTAGGCACACAACACATTTCATAACATATTTCACAATAGGGTTTTAAATGCATGCACCTTATGCTGTGTAAGTGGTGCACAGAAAAGTGTGAAAATTTTCAAACAGCACAGGGTACACCACATTTAAAGCTCTGCTGTGAAATGTATTGTGAAATGTATTGTATGCATAACAGTTTTCAAAAATTAATTTAGAGTTTTAAATTTGAGAAGTGTAATATCATTCTTTTTTATTGTACAGTGAATAGTATTTTTGCTCACCCCATTTTATTCATCAATCTTTTGCCCACTCAGGCTTTTACTAGCTGATATGTATCTATTCCAATAATTATAATGATAATGCAAGGGTAAAATAGGAATTGAATAAGACACATATCAGCCAATGGAGGCCTAAGTAAGCAAGAGTGAGCAAAAAAAAAATGATAAACAAAAATGTTTTCTACACGGTGGGTCGTTTGGCAAAAAGTTTTGTATTGCAAATAGATGCTCTTTGATTACATAAAGGAAAAGACTTGAGTATTTTTCCTTAATCTTTTATTATATTTTCTACTGTTTTGAAGTGTGATGGGTCTACGTGTTCGAATATGTAAATGTAACACACAAGTTGTCACACCCGTTTCAGAATTTGCATACATTTTATTTCACATATGTGGTAACGAGTGAAAATTATTAACGTTGAGTTATAATTGAATTGAGGTTGACTGGAGGTCAACAGAAGGTGTCAACTAAGGACATGGGAATTTGATAAGCAATGTTGCATTGACATAAATAAATGACATTTATGTGCATTAAATGTTATTTGACTTTATTTGGTATTATCTGGTGTTTTATGAATGGTGAATTATACTTGTGTAGTATAATTTCTGGTAATTCGGTTATCACTGTAGAGCTTTTTGAATACTGTGGCGAGAACGTGAGTGACACGTTATATAAAAGGTAGGCTGTGTAGAAATTCTACAAAATTTAGTTTTCGAACGTGATTTTGGACCAAAATGGAACTTACTCGAAAACTTTTGTAAATTTTAGTTTTCACTCGTGAAGTAATAAAATGGATGTATGCGACATTTCAGGAGATAATTCGAAGTTTTAAGAATTCGTGGGGAAGTAAACATAATTTCTAAAAATGTTGTCTATAAATAGCAAGGGGTAAAATTTCATTTTTTTCACAAACTTTCTAAAATATCTTGCGAGAGAGGGAAAAAGGAGATTTTGGTTCCCATGAGCTTTACGTCGCCGATTGACGGACTTCTGATCTTCAGATTTTCTCTATATTCTAGATTTGGACTCCTTGAGGTAAGACCTACGTTTTGATACCTATTAAGCCTCGTTTGGCAAACTTTTTATGAAAAGCTAATTTCTAGGAATTTGGGAAAAACCCCTATAAACTTGTAGAAATCACCTGAAATCCGAGATCCGGTGTTTATTTGGGCTTCTAGTCGATCCTTCAAAATTTGAGAGAGATCGCACGAGGTATGAAGTTCTAACTTGTGTTATATAAGAAATATACATGTTTTAGTTTCGACGACAGAATTGAGATCCGGGCAAAATCCATGTGTTAATCTTAGGCCCGTTAATTATGCACGCACTTAAATGTGAATAGCATGTCTACTTTTACGCGAGCACGTTAAGTTGATTATGTGGATCAAAGGGGGGATTTATACAATTGTATGTAGGAGTAAGCTTCTCGATGTTTGAGAACTTAGTAGCGACGGCTACTGTGCATGGTTGATAGACTTGGACTTTCCATTGGCATCGCGGTTTAAGACTTGGACTTGCCGCTACCGAATGAATGTGTATCTTTCTCCCTCGAGACTATTTGTTATAAATTATGAGATTAAAGCATGTTTTATCATATATTGCATATGTTAGAATTTGTACACTCAGCATATAGCTAATTAGTAGTGGAGATTTACTGCATTGCAGGTGAAAAGAAAAAGGGAAAGAAGAAGCGTGAAGAGTGACACTGAGACGACGACGGGGGAACACTCGTGTTTATATTTTTGTTTCCTTTTCCTAAACTCGTATTAAGGATTTGGAAAATTGTAATATATTGTAATTGAATTATGGGTTAGTTGCAGTATTGTAACCACTAGTAAATGCTCCTGTAATTATGTTTCAAATCGTGAGTTTTAGTAATGTTATTGTTGGTGTTTTGGGTTGGTGAACTATAGTTTGGGATTGTTGCAGATTGGGGATTTCTGAGAGGGATCAGTCGACTGATCCGTGGTTTAGTCGATTGGACCCCTGTATTCTGGAAAGTTTTCTTTAGTTTTCAAAGGTATCAGTCGACTGGAGGGAAGACATCAGTCGACTGGTTTCTGCACAAAAACACCACATTCTACATGCATAGTGTTCAGTCGACTAGAGAAGGCACCAGTCGACTATGAATTTGAGGACCCAGTCGACTGAGTTCCCGACACAGTCAATTGGACAGGGCTGATGTCACGCCCCGACGTAGCATAAATAAGGAAAGCGTTTAATTTCCTTTATGGACCCGTAGGTCGCGACAGTTTGAAGGATCGATTCCGTCTCAAACGTCGAACAACAAAACATAATAATCAGAGTAAAGCAATCAAGGCTTACAAAAATTTTCTAACTTATTACATATTACAGTACGGGGTCAACTAAGGCACAAACCGCCTTAAAACAAAACAATAACTTAGTGTCTGTTACAGTCATCCTTATAAAACAAAATAGTTCAAAACTTAAAACATATAATCAATAAACGGTTTTCTCAATCCAAAAGCAGCCATTCTCAATTAGCGTAGTCGTATGATTCCTCCTGGTTAAAACCTGAAAAGCCTGAACACGAATGTCCAGGACGCATCAACGTCGTCAGCTTCAAGAAGCTGGTGAGTATTAAAAACATAACTTTAAATGTAAAACATACCCATTTACCTTTTTCCAATTTCCATTTAAAATTCACAAGTTTATATTTAAGATAAAGAGTTTGTTTAGAAAACAATCACAACATTATTTAAAAGATAAATGCACACGTATGCGACCGTGTATGAGAACGATGCACCATCTCATCTGACCGACTCTTTTCTCTCGACAAAACCCAACAACCCACTATCTTACTCCTGGTATCTTTGAAACACTAAGATAGCCACACTTTAGCAACGGGGCGCCAGGGAGTGTCCAGTTTGCCTCACACTTTGGTCAGGGGTACCAGGGAGTGTCCAATGCCTCACACTTTGAATACCCTAACCGCCATGCAAATACCGGGGCAACCCCTCACGCAGTATCCAGACTCGAGTATCAGGGAGTGTCCGTAGGCCACACTTTAGCACTACCATGGGTGCCAGGGAATGTCCGAGTTCGGCTTCACACACTTTAACGCTTCCATGGGCGTCAGGGAGTGTCCATATTTGCCACCGTCGCATTTCAAAGATACCCTCTCCACAACCACAACCACAACCACAACTCAACCACAACTCAACCACAACCACAACTCAAACTCAATCACAACCACAACCACAACTCAATCCACAACCACAACTCAAACTCTAACTCTTTCCACACTGACCATTACTCTTTTCCACACAGACTGACACCCCCATGCATGTACCATTGACCCCACATGAATGATATGCACTTAAACGAAAGCAAAAATGTTGAATTAAAGGAACAACACGCGTACGGGGATTGATGAGTCATACTACAATGTTTTAGTCATTCAAACATAACCAAATAGAGTCCTGATTAACTAAATTTCCCAAACAGAGCCTTATCAGTACTAAAAAGTTGAACCAAACAGTCCCTTAACAGAAAACAGACAAAAATAGAAACTGCCGACCTCGCGCGCGCGGGCCGCTCGCGCGATATGCCCAAATTTCCTTTTTATATATAAACTTTTCTGTCTGCCTGAGAAAGCCAAGGTCGCGCGCGCGGAACGCTCGCGCGAAGGGATTCTTGCGCGACCCTCGCTCGCGCGACCTGCCTAAATTTTACTTTATATATATAAACTTTTCTTTCTGCCTGGGGAAGCATACCTCGCGCGCGCGGGCCGCTCGCGCGAAAGATCGCTCGCGCGGGCCGCTCGCGCGATTCTCGCGCGCGCGATCGTGGCGCGAGATGAAGCTGAGGCTTCTTCTTCCTCGCAGAAACTGCTCTGTTTCAGATTTTCAGGGTCTTTTTGACCCATTTTCAATTCTGTGAGTAAACATATCATGTTATATATGAATCTCTTCCTTTTTCAACAAGGATTAAGAACCTATGATTAATTTAACATGATTCTAACTATAACTCTCTAATTTTATGAAAAACTAAAACATGTCAAAACTTAATTTCTAATATACTTTGTGGTATGAACAAATTAGGCTCTATAACTTCAAACATGGCATGTAGGATGTACAATCTTCCATATTCATCTCTAAAAACGAATTTTGATTGAGTTTAGAAATTCATGGTTTTCATGCTATGAACTTCATACGTAAAATCATCAATGGAGGTTGACAAAATTAAACCAATATACAGCAAATAAGTATGAGATTACATTCTTAGTGAGTTAGAAATACTCACTGATAAGAAGATTAACAGTTTGTTGAGAAAGACTAAGCAATTAAGGACCCAACTCCAAGCTTTGGCTATGGAGTTTAAGCTTTCTCTCTCTATATAATTCTGAACTAAGAACTCTTTGCTCTCTCTCTCTCTCTCTGGAATTCAGTAAGTAGAACTCAATGTGTGTGTGTGTGAGTGTGTAGTGTATGTATAAATATAGATGACCAAACTTGGGGGCCAAGAACTACCTCTCACACTCAACAAATTGAATTAGTCTATCAAATTAACAAGGCAGCAGAAATACACACACAATTACATACGTATAAGCACACACTCAGATTTTGAAGAGGCAACCTAGACTAGTAGGGGTCAAGGGGTGTTTGGGTAATTTAGCTTTTGGTCACAACAATACACACACACACAAAGCATTGCCAAACAAGGCCTATGCTAATGATCACTTGCCATAAATGGCAATAAAGCAATTGTCCAAATCGGTCACTTCCAAAATCTGTGGAAGTTCACACAGCGTGGACAGTTTTGGACAAAAACTGGTATTTTCGGGGCGCGATGGTCACCACAAAAATACAGGAAATTCATTTTGACTTGAGAATTGATTTCCTGGTTCATAAAAATACTGTTTGAGTCAAAAGGAAATATTTCCACCGTTTTGAAATACAGATTTTGAAATCCACACAGGTATCACTAACTTTGTAAAATTGCAGTTTGGCCCCAATAAAATTTAAATGTGAATTAGATAAGAAATTAATATTCCAAACATATGACTGAAATTAGAATAAATGCGGACGATGCTAATTGAATTTAAATATGCCAATGCAATTACAAATAAATTAAATATGGACATGAATATTA
This sequence comes from Hydrangea macrophylla, assembly GCA_033977485.1. Classification (NCBI taxonomy): domain Eukaryota; kingdom Viridiplantae; phylum Streptophyta; class Magnoliopsida; order Cornales; family Hydrangeaceae; genus Hydrangea; species Hydrangea macrophylla. The sequence continues at coordinate 44,752,124 of CM066992.1, read as the reverse complement.
AATTAAATGGAAATGCAGGTTGTTACAGCTGATGAACTTTTTTTATACTTTCTATTTTTAATCATCAGTCGACTGAGACCCCACTTCAGTCGACTGGACCTCTGGTTTTCAAAATGAATCTTGTTGGAAGTGTTTCAATTGGACGAAACTTTTTATAACTTTGTTTTTAATGGATTTTACTTATATTTTTCGCTGCTATTTTACTTAAAAAGGATTGGATGAGCCTTGATGGCGTGCCACATGTCCTATTTCTACACGTTAGCGGGATGAGTCGTGATATTTATTGGTATCAGAGTTATAGGTAACAAACCTTTGGGAACGTTCGACGTCGAGTGGAGTGTTGAGTGATTTAGCACATATTCTAGAGTGCATTCATACATGGTAGAGATGTTTGGTGCATATGTATGTTGATATACATACATGTTTATATTGATTGTCATACATGCATAGTGTTTATGCATCGAGACTTACAGGAGTTACAATCATGGGTGACCGAGAATTATCGCCCCTTACCCGATATATGAACGAAATGACAGAAATGATAGGAAATATAGGTGACATGATCCTGAATATAGCAGAACGGTTACCTCCAACACCTCCGTTTGAAGCATCACTGATAGCTGTAGTGTATACACCTAAAAATAGGGGCATGAGATTAGTGTCTGAACAGTTTGATAGAAAGAAACCGATGGAAATTTCATGGGACACCCTACCCAACACTTGCAGAACATTGGATAATGGACATGGAGAGAATTTTTCGATCTATTCCGATGTCTGATGGGGAGAAAATGGAAAATGCAAGTGACGTACTGAAGGGTGAAGCCCAGAACTGGTGGGTAAATGTACTGGATCAAGGGGCACCGATTACTTGGGAAGGGTTCAAGGAGGAATTCAATCATCAGTTCTTTCTGCGAGTCGCCTACAATGCGAAAAAGCGAGAGTTTGATAACTCAAATAAGGAGACATGACCATAACCGAGTATACTTCCAAGTACAACTCTTTGTTGTGATTTGGAAAGGGTTCAGTGCCCGAGGAGGAAGTCGGGAGAAGGAAATTCGAAGAAGGTTTAAGGGAAAATGTCCGTTTGAGGGTAGAGACCTATGAGCATTCGACTGTGGCAGCAGTGCAACAAACGGCGCTTATGACCGAGAATGGAATGGAAAGGTCGAGGCAGAATCAGCAAACCAAATGGGGTAATGAGGGTGGTGATCAGAACCAAGGGGGATCTTTCAAGAGACTGTTTGCACGAGGCTATGGTTCTAGTTTCAGTGATTTTCGGAGGACCCCAAGTAACCTACCGCTGTGTTCACTTTGCAATAGACCACATACCGGTCGATGTTTTATGACGAACTTCCAAAATAAGACTTAAGGGATGAACAATGCTAGTTTGGCACCAGATACGAGGGGAAAATGTTATGATTACGGGATAACTGGGCATCAATCCAGAAATTGCCTGAGGAAGCGTCCTCAGCAAGGAGCTAGTTCTATGGCTTCTAGTGGTTCGAAGCCTAGACAAACCAATGATGGGGGACAAAGGACAGAACGCAAAAGAGGTTATTTCAGATGAACCCAGGAGATATGGTGCCTATATGTTCGCACTTAGCACGTATACTTGTTGAGTCAGGATCTACGCATTCATTTGTATCGCATGATTTTGTTGCACATTTGAATGTTAAGTCAGCACCCTTAGGATATGAATTATTTGTCGTTGTACCCCTTACTAAGCCAAAAATGACTTCTACGGTGTATAAGGGCTGTGAGATCAAACTAGATAAGAGGTTGATGGATGTAGATCTTATACCGATTATGATGAACCACTTTGATATGATACTAGGGATGGATTAGTTAGCCCTTAATCAAGCCACGATAGATTGTAAACGGAAGGAAGTTAATTTTCAATCACCAGTATACGAGAGCTTTTGTTTCTGAGAAAGTGGGGTTATACCGCCACCGTATCTGATTTCAGCTATCCGAGCGAGTAAGTTATTGAGGAAAGGATGCCAAGAATTTTCATGTTCGGTAATTGATGCTTCGGCGATCGAATTAAAAGTAGAAGATATTCCAGTAGTACGAGAGTATCCAAATGTATTTCCAGATGACTTACCAGATGTTTTTATTGAGAGGGAGATTGCCAAGCTCAAGGCCAGTATCTAAGGCACCTTACAGAATGGCACCAGTAGAATTAAAAGAGCTGAAAATCCACTATAAGAACTACTTGACAAAGGTTTCATTCGACCTAGTGTATCGTCGTGGGGAGCTCCTATGTTGTTTGCAAAGAAGAAAGATGGTTCGATACGTATGTGTATTGACTAGCTAGAGTTAAACAAGTTGACAGTCAATAACAAGTACCCGTTACCCAGAATCAATGACATATTTGATCAACTTCGTGGAGCACAAGTGTTTTCAAAGATAGACTTGGGATCGGGCTATCATCAGTTGAAAGTAAAAGCGGAAGATGTTGAGAAAATAGCTTTTAGAACGCGCTACGAACATTACTTGTTCCTAATCATGCCATTTGGGGTTACTAATGCACCAGCCACATTCATGGATCTTATAAATCGAGTCTTCAATGATTACTTGGATGATTTTGTGATCATATTTATTGACGATATTCTTATCTATTCGCCGAGCGAGATAGAGCATGATAACCATTTGAGAATCATACTTCAGAGATTGCGGGAAAAATAACTATTTGGTAAATTTAAGAAGTGCGAATTCTGGTTGTCCACCATTACTTTTCTTGGTCATGTGATTGACAAGAATGGAGTTTCAGTTGATCCTCACAAAGTGGAAGTAGTGTCTAATTGGCTAAGACCGACATTCGTACCTGAAATTTGAAGTTTCCTAGGATTAGCTGGATACTACAACAGATTCATTAAGAATTTCTCCCAGATTTCATTGCCAATGACTAAGTTGATGAGGAAATGGATTACTTTTGAATGAAGTCAAGAATATGAAGATAGTTTTCAAAGTTGAATTCAAGGTTGACAAGAGCACCTATCCTAACGATACCATATGGAATTAAAGGATTTGTCATCTATAGTGATGCTTCAAATCAAGGATTGGGGTGTGTGCTTATGCAGGGTGGCAAAGTAATTTCTTATGCTTCAAGACAACTGAAAACACACAAAATTAATTATCCAACTCATGATCTTGAATTGGCTGCCGTAATTCATGCTTTCAAGATTTGGAGACACTACTTGTACAGAAAGAAGTACGAGATTTTCACAGATCACAAGAGTTTGAAGTACATTTTCACCCAACGGGATTTGAATATGAGACAGAGAAGATGGCTAGAGTTGATGAAGGATTATGATCTTTCGATTGAATATCATCTGGGGAAAGTTAATATAGTAACCGACGCTTTAAGCCTGAAGACGACAAGGAATTTAGCTGACGAGCTAACTCAGCGAAAAAAATTGGTAAATGAGATGGAACGTTTAGAGTTAGATGTGATTCCAGAGACCAATGATGGCTTAATGATGACGATCATAGCTCACCCAGACATTATTGATGAAATCAAGGCAGAGCAGTTTAACGATCTATACTTATGCAGGATGAGAGATGAGATACCTTTAGGAAGACGACCAGGGTTTACCTTAGAAGAAGGAGCATTGATGCTTGGGAATCGGTTGTGTATACCCAATGTAAATGATTTGAAAGAGCGACTTTTAGAGGAGGCTCATAGTACTAAATATTCAGTTCACCCGGGAAGTAATAAGATGTACCGGAACTTGCGAGAAGACTTTTGGTGGAGAGGTATGAAGCGGAAAGTTGTCAAGTTTGTGTCTGAATGTTCAGCATGTCAACAAGTTAAGGTAGAAAGACAAGTACCTGTAGGATTACTATAACCATTACTAGCATCAGAGCAGAAATAGGATGAGATCATGATGGATCTTGTTTTGGGATTTCCACGATCGTTCAACAAGAATGATAAGATTTGGATTATAGTTGACAGGTTGACAAAATCAGCGCATTTTCTACCAATCAAGACGACTAAGCCGTACAAGTTGGCAGAATTATATGTGAAAGAGATTATGAGACTACACGGTGTTCCAACAGTGATTGTATCAGATCGCGATAGTAGTTTTACATCGAGATTTTAGGGAAGTCTACAGAAGGCTATGGGTACGAAGTTGAGGTTCAGTACCGTATTTCATCCTCACACCGACGGACAGTCAGAGGGTATGATTCAGACATTGGAAGACATGCTTCGATTGTGTGTTCTAGACTTTGGGAGTGATTGGGAGAAACACTTACCGTTAATTCAATTTGCTTACAACAACGGGTTTCAGTCAAGTATTAGAATGGAACCGTATGAAGCGTTGTATGGGCGTAAGTGTCGATCGCCGATTTGTTGGATCGAAGTCGGAAAAAGAAGGTTGAAAGTTCCATTAATAATATAGTGACTATTGAGAAGGTGACGTTAATTCAGGAGCGACTTAAGGTGGTTCAGTGTCGTTATGAGAGTTATGCGGACTCTAAACGACGACCGATGACGTTCGAAGTAGGAGACTTTGTGTATTTAAGAGTATCGCCTTTGAAAGGCATTGTACGATTTGGGAAGTGAGGGAAGCTTAATTCGAGATTTGTAGGACTTTTTGAGATCCTAGAAAGGGTAGGATCGGTGACTTACCGATTAGCCTTGTCATCAGAGTTTGAACATGCATGTACACAATGTTTTCCATGTATCTATGTTGAGACAATGTATGACAGATGTGAATAAGATCATAGTACCTGAACCAATGCAGATCCAAGAGGACTTGAGTTATGTAGAACATCCAGTAGAGATCATGGATCGGAAAGAGCAAGTGTTGAGAACTAAGACTATCCCAATGGTGAAAGTACTATGGCGTAGTCATACAATTGAAGAGGCTACATGGGAAAGTGAAGAAAAAATGAGGAATGAGTATCCGTATCTATTCGACTTATGAGGTATAAGTTTGGGGACAAACTTCCTTTTTGGAGGGGAGAGTTGTCACATCTGTTCAAGAATTTGCATACATTTTATTTCACATATGTGGTAACGAGTGAAAATTATTAACGTTGAGTAATAATTGAATTGAGTTTGACTGGAGGTCAACAGAAGGTGCCAAGTAAAGACACGGGAATTTGATAAGCAATGTTGCATTGGCATAAGTAAATGACATTTATGTGCATTAAATGTTATTTAACTTTATTTGGTATTATCTGGTGTTTTATGAATAGTGAATTATACTTGTGTAGTATAATTTCTGGTAATTCTGTTATCACTGTAGAGCTTTTTGAACACTGTGGTGAGAACGTGAGTGACACGTTATATAAAAGGTAGGTTGTGTAAAAATTTCACAGAATTTAGTTTTCGGACGAGATTTTGGACCCAAACGGAACTTACTCGAAAACTTTTGTAAATTTTAGTTTTCACTCGTGAAGTAATAAAATGAACGTGTGCGACGTTTCAAGAGATAATTAGAAGTTTTGAGAATTCGTGGGAAAGTAAACATAATTTCTGAAAATATTGTCTATAAATAGCAAGGGGTGAGATTTCATTTTTTTCACAAACTTTCTAAAATATCTTGAGAGAGAGGGAAAAAGGAGATTTTGGTTCCCACAAGCTTCACTTCGCCAATTGATCATGGACTTCTCATCGTCATATTTTCTCCAGATTCTATATTTAGACTCCTTGAGGTAAGACCTACGTTTTGATACCTCTTAGGCCTCGTTTGACATTTTTATGAAAAGCTAAATTCTAGGAATTTGAAAAAAAAAAAACCCTGTAAACTTGTAGGAATCACTCGAAATCCGAATCCAACGTTTATTCGGGCCTCTAGTCGATCCTTCAAAGTTTGAAAAAGATCGCACGAGGTATGAAGTTCTAACTTGTGTTATATAGGAATTATATATGTTTTAGTTTCAACAACGGAATTGAGATTTGGGCAAAATCCATGTGTTAATCTTAGGCCTGTTAATTATGCACATGCTTAAATGTGAAAAGCATGTCTACTTTTACGCGAGCATGTTATGTTGATTATGTGGGTCAAAGAGGGGATTTATACAATTTTATGCCGAAGTAAGCTTTTCGATGTTTGAGAATTTAGTAGCGACGGCTACTGTGCATGGTTGATAGACTTGGACTTGCCATGATACTTGGGGATGCAATGGTTGATAGACTTGGACTTGCCATTGGCATTGCGGTTTAAGACTTGGATTTGCCGCTACTAGATGAATGCGTATCTTTCTCCCTAAAGACTATTTATTATAAATTGTGAGATTAGAGCATGCTTTATCATGTATTGCATATATTAGAATCTGTACACTCAACATATAACTGAGCAGTAGAGCTTTACTCCATTGCAGGTGAAAAGAAAAAGGGAAAGAAGAAGCATGAAGAGTGAGGCCGAGACGACGACGGGAACACTCGTGTTTATATTTTTGTTTCCTTATCCTAAACTCTTATTAAGGATTTGGAAAATTGTAATATATTGTAATCGAATTATGGGTTAGTTGTAGTATTGTAACCACTAGCAAATACTCCTGTAATTATGTTTCAAATCATGAGTTTTAGTAATGATATTGTTGGTGTTTTGGGTTGGCAAACTATAGTTTGGGATTGTTGCACATTGGGGATTTTTGAAAGGGATCAGTCGACTGATTTGTGGTTCAGTCGACTGGATGTACCCCTGTATTCTGGAAAAGTTTCTTCAGTTTTCAAAGGTATCAGTCGACTGGAGGGAGGATATCAGTCGACTGGTTTCTGCACAAAAAACACCACATTCTGCATGTATAGTGTTCAGTTGACTGCATAAGGCACCAGTCGACTGTGAATTTGAGGACCTAGTCGACTGAGTCCCGGGCTGTTAAACTTTTTTTTTTTAATACTTTCTGCTTTTGATATTCAATCGACTGAGACTCCGCTTCAGTCGACTGGACCTCTGATTTTCAAATAAATCCTATTGGAAGTGTTTCAATTGGACGAATTTTTTTATAACTCTGTTTTTAATGGGTTTTACTTATATTTTTCCGCTGCTATTTTACTTAAAATGAATTGAATGAGCCTTGATAGCGTACCACGTGTTCTATTTCCGCACGTTAGCAGGATGGGTGGTGACAATGTATATATAATATCTTAGAACGTGGTAAAAGTACATAAATAAAAGTACTAAAATAGTCCTTAAGATTTTCTCTCAAAAAAAAAATAGTCCTTAAGAGTTTATTTGTTCTTTGAATCAAATTAATATTCTAATGATAATATAAATCAAATAAAAATGAAAAAAATGATGCTGAGTTTGATTTGTCTAATAATTTTTAAAAAATTTGCATTTAAACTCTGAGTGATTCTGTCAGGCCTTGTTTGAGCGTCATTAGTTGCAATCATCGATCACATTCGTACATATATGCATACGTAGTATTTTGGCCAAGGAAATGTGATCTTAAATAGTTTCATTTACAAAAAGTGTTGTTCATGCAAAGAATTATGAAACAAGAGAATATCTCCTACTTATCTCAATTATTTTCATTTCTAATGAAGGATTTTGCTAAAAAAAAAAATACTGTATAAACTGCGAATGATACTGTTCTAGTTCAAGTGACAACGAAAATACTATCAACATATCACCATGTTAAAGTACATGGTTTTTGTGATATTACTTAATAAGTATTTTTAATAAGTAAGATTTTACTTGTTTGTGATGCCACAACAAGTTAACAATTATTTTTCACTTCACAATATATTTGGTTTCGTTAGTAATGAATTTAATAGCTAATAGTAAAAAATACTAACTGTTGTGTAACACAATCTTCTCAATTAGGACTCTGTACTTTTACCATGTCTAACTCAAACTGTCACTAACATGCAAAAAGTATGTATGTGTATGTATACATACATATAATATTCCCTTCAAACTTTTGTCTCCTCTTCACAGAGTATCGTACGTACAACATCTTTTATATGTATTTTCCAATGAATTTCTTTACGTCCACATCACAAAAATTTCTCCCTCTCAAATTTTGCTCTTCACCATCCACCGCACAACAGATGAAGTGGAATCCCCCATACAGTTTCTTTTGTCCCCTCTACATTCACACCCCCTTTCCCTTTCTTTATATGTTGTCCTCCAACCTACTTTGTCAGCTACCCACATTTGGGCCCACTCTACGAATTTCCGTAGGAATAAAGTTTTGTAATTTCCTTCCAGTTCAACTCCATAGTTTCATGGATTTTCCATGCAATTCGGCTCACGTTACAATTACCACACTTGTGCTTAGAGGGGTAGCTAGGATTTGGTTTCAGTGTGAGCAATAAATTGAGAAGAAATTTTTTTTTTTTTTAATTTTTTTTTGGGCGAAAACACTATTATTGCATGAGAGTTCGTGCTAGATCCCAAATCACCTGTAAAACATATTCTTTGTCAAATCAAGATAATGACGATATTAGGGGAAACAAAAAAGCAAATAGAAAATAAGAACTGGGCTTGTTAATTTTAGTTCAGTTTACGAGCTCTCACAATCCCAATAGTACATAAAAAAAAAAGTTAGGTAGGGTCCAATCATAACTTCTAAAAATATAGATTTCTAACTTTGCACATGCATGCATGAAATTTACATCTCTTGGATTTCTTCTATATATTTACCTCATGGTACATTAATTTGGAGTTCATGTTAATTAATAAGTCTATTGGACATGACTGATTAGTGATAGAGATAAGTTAGGATGGGTCCAGCCGTTTATGGACTCCAAATGATGGAAATAAAAGGTTTACCGTGCGATCACATAGAGCAGAGAGAAAAAAAATGTAAGTAGAATAAGGAATACAGAGATATCAGCTGATATCAAGCTAACACGAGAGTGACCGTATGACCTCATCACAACAAAGCCAAGTTTTGAAATAAATTTCTTGTTGAACCATTTATATATATATATATATATATAATCTGAAAAATAAGTAAAATGCTAGACTAACATATCCTTTAAAAAAAAAATGTTAATTACAGTGGGGTAGCCGTGCTAAATCCACCCTTGCATGTGCATGTGAAGGGCAAACAAAAAATACTCACCATATCACCTCTAATTACTTGACAAACAAGAAACTTGATGATCTGTTGAACCCTTTGTCTTGTTTATTTAATTTAGTTAATCAATATGTTTGTTTGTCAATATGGTTTTGCCAAATTGTCTAATACTACCAAAAGTTATTTGTAATGACATCGATTTCCCAAGCTGCGTTGTGTTGCGTGCGTATATAAGTATATCCATGAATTAGAAGAGGAAGATAAAGTACAGCTAAATCAGAAATTCAATAAGGAATTGTCTAGATGTCACTGATTGCTATATAGTCATCTACTTCTAAACTTGTTTCCACTAATAATTCAATATGCTAAACCATTAATGAGAGGATATATATATATATATATATATATATAGTACTACTAGTGGTAATGTGGCAGCAGCACTTGCCTGTGGTTGCATATAAAGTTCATGGTACTTTGGTTACTCCATCATGTATATTAATTATGTGTAGCCTAATTTCAGTTCTTTGGAGAGACAAGGAACTAACCAACCAACCAAAACTGGGCAAAGAGAAAAGCAAAGAGAGAAAAATAAAAAGAAAGTTAATTTAGCATAGAAAAGAAAAAAAGTGCAAGATGAAAGAGAATCATATATGACCTCCTCATTCACTAGTCAGAAAAGAATCCACTATATATAGTCCACACTACATATGCACAAACCCACTCAGAAAAGAATATGTATAATTGACCAATGAAAAACATATCTATATGAATTTGTATATTGTTGGGTGGTCTTGGGTTTTCTCAATTCCAAAAGTTATATAGCTCAAGAGGTGAGACTTTTCCTCACACTAATAACCCACCTGCCTTGGCATTCACATCCGATATGGGAAACCCAACAATCTCCATCTCACACATCGAGCATTTGATCAGCAAACTCTCAACCAATCTCTCCCTTGAGGCTGTTGGGCTTGTAACATGGGCTCTCATGACAGTGTTGGGTGGTCTTGGGTCTTCTCAATCTCAAAAGCTAACTCAAAAAAGTGAGACTTTCTCTCACACTCAAAAACCGACCATCTGCCCCTTCCACAACTTATGTGGGAAACCTCTACATATATACATGTACCCACAGATACAATATTCTCCAATTGAATTATACTAAGGCCTAATTTGGCAATCGTTTTTGCAGTTCATAAAAGTTTATGGAACACCAAAAGTTAAAATAAAATTATTTGGCAATTAGCTTTTGCACTTCAATCAAAAAAAAAAATGTGAGTAAATTACATAAATTTGCAATTGGCCAAAAGCTCCCAAAAATTTATTTTCTTATAGATCACAGAAGCTATTGCCAAACAAGGCACTTACAAAGACTTCGAGTATGTATTATGAGTAATGCTATTTTTCCAGAATTCAAATTCCAACACTCATCCCAAAAGATGTGACAGTGAACGGTGAACCCACTAAATTTTGATTAGAAGAGTGGCCCTCTGCAATATCATTTGAGATGAGCTTTGAGACTTAGATTTGGGAAGCATATAGCATTACTCATGTATTATACCCAATGGACAAAACTACCCCCTCTCTCTCTTATAGTGAACCAACACACACAACCACCAAAGATAACAAATCAATGCCTTTCTTTCTTTTAGACCTGGTAGGCTGCAATAAAGTGGATAATTTTCCTATCTTTTGAGGACTCCAAAACTTTTTTTTTTACTTTCCCTTTCTCTTTCCTCTTTCCTCTTGATCCATGGATACTACTCAGTGGCCACAGGTAAAGAAAACATGATTTCTCTCTAGGAAATCATTATATCTGCTTTCTTGGATTTGGTCTTGATTTCCAAGCCTAATTAAGTTAGAACTTTCTTTTTTTTCTTTTTTGCTTCGGGGTTTCAAATTTTTTCTTCTTCTGATGGCCTGTTTAAAGGTAATAACTTTTCTGAGAGGTTGTGCTCTTTCAACACCCACTAATTATCTTTGAATTTGTGATGTCTTTTGAGATCTCTTCCAATTTTCTTGAAAGTACTGCACTTTTTTCTTTCTTTCTTTTTCCGTCATCTGATAAAGTACCCAAAAGAAAGAAAAAAAAAAGCTACTATAATTTGTTTTTATGCTCTTGTAATCCTCAAAGTTTAAAAGCAGTTTTCTTGTTTAATTTCTCTTTCTTGTTTGTTTTCTTTCTCTAACCTTTGTACATATAAGTTTTTTGGGTTACAATTCTTTTGTTTAGATCATACAAAGTCATGGCCTTTTTGTATTGTCCCTTTTTTTTCAGGGTATTGGAGTCCCAAAACCCATGGAAATTAGTAACTCAGGACCTATGATAGAAAGGAAACCAAGGCCACAAAAAGAACAAGCTTTGAACTGTCCAAGGTGCAATTCTACTAATACCAAGTTTTGTTACTACAACAATTATAGTCTCACTCAGCCAAGGTACTTTTGCAAGACTTGTAGAAGGTATTGGACTGAAGGAGGGTCCTTAAGAAATGTTCCAGTGGGTGGAGGTTCAAGGAAGAACAAGAGATCATCATCAACTTCATCACCATCACCATCTTCATCATCAAAGAAGGTGGTTGTTCCTCATGATCTTACCCCACCACCAAGTTTTTCCCAAAACCCTAAGATCCATCAAGGCCAAGACCTAAACCTAGCTTACCCACCAACTAGTGATTATAGTAACATCTCCAATTTTGTTCACTTACCCTATAATGACACCAAAAGCCACCACCAAAACCCTAATTCCTCTTCCAATTCAAGGGGGCTGAGTTCATTTATGCCGATGCCGGTGACGGACACAAACACAATGTACCCATCTGGATTTGCTATGCAAGAATTCAAACCAACCCTTAATTTTACACTAGATGGGTTTGAAAGTGGCTATGGAGGTCTTCAAGGAGTTCAAGAGACTAGTGCAAGGTTGTTTTTCCCTTTTGAGGACTTGAAGAATGTTTCAAACACATGTGATCTAGAGGAAAATAGAGGACAAGGTGAGTCTAATGGCTGCTGGAATGGCATGTTGGGTGGAGGGTCATGGTAAATAAAATCACAAGATGTAAGCAAAAGATTACGGAACAAGAAGAAGTTGGTGTTAATCTTGTCTTTCTTTTTCTTTCACAAGGTGGGTGACTTTGTTTGAAGTTTGATTTGGACTAACAGATCATAGCTAACATGATCAGTAGATGAGTTTCTTTATATCTTTCAACTTTTTCATCTTTCCTTTTTTTTTTTTTTTTCCCCCTCTTTCTTTTCCATCTAGCTTGCTCTTTACTTCTTTTGTTTGTCTTGCATTTTTCTTTGGAGTTGATCAGTGTGAATGTTTGAAACTTATTTTAGGTTGTGGCTTCAGAGGGTTATTATTAAAGTATTGTATGTAGATAGAAGATTTTTTGAGTCTTGGATTTGCACAACAAAGTTTTGTCTAGGTGACGATGCTTGGGAGGTGCATGTTTTATGGACAAAAAGAAGTTAATATTGTTAGTATTATTGTTTCTTTAAATTTAAGCCGCGTTTGATAATTGCTTTTTGACGCCCATAAGCAATTATGGAACTCTAACATCCAAAATAAAACTTAGCAGCAAACTAGCTTTTACGATTCAATTACAAAAGATTGAAAATCAAATGCAAAAGCTTGCAACTTGACTTGCCTAAAGCTATCTGGGACAACTTCTGACCAGAAGCACTTTCTGTCATTGAATAGCAGATACATGCAGAAGCTAAAGCTGTTGCCAAACGGGCCCTTAACTGTTCAAGGATTTCTGGGTTGATTGGTACTTTAATGCTTTTGATTTATTTAAACTCATCAATGAGTTGGAAAGATTGCTTTCAATTCCTTTCCACATAGGCACCTAGCCTCCTCTTTCTCTTTTTCTTTCTTTTTGTATGCCAAACAAGTCAGTATTGTCAGGTCTTATCAGCACCATCTTTGTCTTGAGATTCTTCCAGGTGCCATTATAGCACCTTCATGAAAGCAAGTAGCTAGGATTTGGAGAAGATTAACCAGACACAACTAGGTATGATCCCCATAATTCATATGTATACAAACACACATAATATATAGTATATAAAGAAACTAAAAGATACTAATATTAAAATTTAATGATGTGCCTGATTTAATGTTTTTGAAATTAAACTTGAATTAAAATTTTGAAGTAAAGTCAATAATAGTAGTAAAAACTTAATGACACATTTACGAACAATATGCCTGATTCCCATGAATGATCATCACTTCAATTTTACTTCCATGCGCCATATTCATCTTCTTTAGGAGTAATAAATAAATAAAGACCCAACATAGCTTGACTGGCATATTCTCTCTTTAAGCTAATGTGGACTCACGCTACATTCCCCTCGGGAACCGTGCTGAAGAATCATCTACTACAGAGTACAGACCCTCCATTCATTTATTATATGTATTTATATATATATATATATATTTAGTGTAGTATGTGGTGTTAACCACTATATAGCAAAGGTTGCTAAAGTGGTATGGTGTTGCATGACCACGCTATAATGTGGGGGTCCCTTTCTCTTCCTAAACTTAGGCACTTCCTCCATTACTCACTCTTTGAAATTTTTTCTTCTGTCCTTCTAAATTAGTCAATGGTTGTTGAAACTTATGCCCCATTTCGAAATCGCCTTCACTTCTGCAATCCAATGCAGATTTATGTGATTGAATTGCAAAAGCGGCTTTTGTCAAATAGTTTGGGAACTACAAGCCCCAAAAGAGCTCCAAACCAAACATTAAGAGCCTGTTGGGAATATTTAAAATTGGATATTGTTCAGTTGATCAAGTCCACTTACCCCTTCTTTTTATTTTATTTTATTTTTTTTTTTATCTTGTTCTTGTGAGAGGCAAGTGTAGATTGATTTGATACCGAACCTGTTTTAAGATAATTATTAGACTGGGCACTTAGACTGGGCTCATACTCATATGTAAAAAAATAGATACTCACCAAACTAGCAAGGTTTCACAAGAATTAGATAAAAATTAGATTTGGACTGAATTAAGACCTATTTCAGGCTTTCCCAAATAGGCCCTAAATTCATATACTAGTGGCAATTATTGCTTTTTTTTTTTTTCTTTTTTCTTTTTCCTTCTTCTTCTTCATCCTTTTTTTTTTTGGTGCATGGGGGCAAAAAAACTAGGGTTTTTTTACAATGCAGTTTTCCTTGGGTTACATGTGATGTGTCATGTGACTCAACATTTATTGAGAGTGACACTATGTTTTCTAAATTTGAATCTCACACTTGGATTCGATTAAAATATTTTGTCAATTATACCACATGTAGTGGTATGTGGTACAACCAATCACTATCGTAATATGTGGTACAACTATTAAGCCCATTTAAGAACTAAAGTTGTAATTCAAATTTGAAAAAGCATAACATTATTCCTTTTTTTTTTTTTTGGATTAAGATTCATAATAACCTTGGCTTCAAACTAACCGGCTTATAGTCCTTAAGTCGAGCCTATATATATATTTCCACATAAGTATGGACTATTTAAAATCTTGAAACAATGAGATATGGGCTCTCCAAATTATGCTTGATATATGTAGTGATGTATAGTTGCATTGATATACTGTTTTGTAGTCGTCGTCTTTCATGAGTACTCATAAGAGTTTTAACCGACAGACCCTAGGCTAGAGAGTAGAGAGGCTGCATCAAGTTTCCATTATAGTTTAGACATGCCACAACTCATAGGTGTGCTACAGAAGGTAATTATACCAATGGGGATTGTAGCCCATCACCAGCAAAAGTGGGTGACAATGATCCACTTGATTGTCACTCACACAAATTAAATTTCATTGGCATTTTGTTTATAATTGTTGATGCCTTGAGCAATCTTGTGAATTTAGATAGCATTGGCTTGTTTTGATTACTATTAGTGAATACAACCAAGTAATCCGGTTGTACCATGTATATACCAATATTACTTTTCTTTTGATACTTGGTTAATTACCACATAATAAGACCACCTATTCTTATTAAATGTCATAACCTTAAAAAGTTACATAGAACATTATACATTATTATTTTATTAGGATCAAGTAGCATCATAAAAAATAAAAAATTACTATTTGTTGGCACCAGTTTGCAATAAAGAATAATTTTATGCTTCTCAAGAATCCCAAATTTAACAGTAATATTATGCTTTTCCAAAATTTTTTCCAGAAAATGTGTTTAAAAACACATGTGACAGTGAGACCCTCTTCGATAATGGTGGAACCACTTCAAAATCAACCAATCAAAGACTCAAAATCACAACTAATTTTATTGCCATAGATATTAAAAAAACACTTTTAGAATAAAAATTTGAAAAACATAAATTTAATTACTATATCATGCAACAACACAGAGATCTAGGAATGAGTAATTCTTTGGTGACAACTCCTGTGATGTCACTGGACCCCACAGTGACACAGGAGGGAGATAGACACGTCTTTTAAGAGGTTGTGTGAAAGTTGTATCCCAAGAATTACCCTCTAGGAATAATCATATCTTTGTACTTTTCTTCAGAATTTTGTCATTATTTAAAGTGTCGGTGACTCCTCAAACCTATGATATGTTTGGTAATTTCAATATCCTTCAAAAGTTGCACGCCAATAAATTCAATAATATTCGTAATATATTTAGGTCATTTTGTCTTGAATAAATATGCAAAACTATTGCATCCTTTCCAATAATATTTTCCTTTTTGAAAATTATAAAATACTAGCATGTAACTCACGCAATGCGCAAGTACATTGTTCATGAGAACGTTAACATATTCCAGAATTTCAATCCCACCTAAACATGCAATGCCAATAATAATTTACCCGAGCCATTAAAACCAATCAGGTACAAAACCATAAAGATGTAAAAGCATGCTACTTGTCTCTAAAGATTTGGTTTTTCACAAGCTCTGCGAAAAACCATAGTCTGTCGAGTTCTTGTTACTTATGCCAAAATAGAGTTCTGACCTCCTTATTTGACTAAATTATGATATGGTGTCATTCCAAAGGACGTCATTTTTTCACTTGTCATGAACTCAAAGGGTCACGTGTTGTGTTAGGCTCCTTACTTCCTTTGTAATTTTCTAATCAAAATCCTTATGTTGTGAATTCTCATACTCAACAATATGCTTAATAATGTTATTAAGCTAACAGCACATCACTCCATTTACACATTCATCTCATTTGTAGCACTTATTTAACGGTTTATAAAATTGAAGATATTTCTTTTGTCCGCGAGCTAATTTGCCAGTTCAACCTATCCTTCCTTTTCTTCATAAAAAAAAGATTCAATCCACTTCTTGACCTGCTTTGTAACTGTTGCGCTTAAGCCTGCTTCTTTGTCCTGTAGCTTCTAAGGGTGGCAACAGCCTCCACCTTGCAACTACAACATGGACGAGCTAAACTCTCCCATTATGCTGCTTATAAACAATGACTACAACAAAATAATTGCAAACAAATGGGAAAAACTGGAGCCAAGTTGAATCTTTAAGAGTAAGGGTGCATTATTTTGACTGAAAATGAAATTAAATGAAGAGAAAAACAGAAACTTTTTTTTAAAAAATCCGTCGATTCAAATAGTTATATAACTTCTAAATTTCTATTTGAAAAAAAATCAGTCACTAATCTTTTTCAGCTAATCAACATAACCAAAACATTAGTTTTGGACTTATAACTATAACAGACTGGCAAAAAGGAAAAAAAAAAATGCACACCTTTCCAATGAAATCGTATGAGTTAGATCCTTTCTTTGAAAACAACAATAATAATATTAGAAAATGCAATAATATTAAGAAGGGAATTTTTCTTTTTCTTTTCAAAAAAGGACCTCTAAAAAGATGGGAAAAGGACTCAAGAAATGGTAGTTACACATACACTCTCTGATCATTACATATTTACATGGGCCATTCGATCACTTGCTTTTGTGATTTCCCAATCCCATCGCATCCTATATCCACCATAACCAAATATTAAGTGCAGCTCATCTTTTCCTAAGTGACTCTCATTTTCCATCTCATAGACCCTGTCCATCTAGCAATGGAGAAAACAAATCAAATCAAACCAAACAAAAGAAGTTGCAGCCTATCCCAATCTATCCAACCATTACAACAAAAGCTACAAAGATGAAATCATCAAAATGAATTAAAATCTGATGAACTCAAGGCAATCAACAAAGAAAGGCAAATAAGGTTATACATGCAGGATACAGAGGAACCCAAAGCAACTCAAGTACGAAAACATATCAAATTTAGCAGCTTACCAAAACCTATGAAAACAATAGCAGAAAATAGGTGTACCAAATTACTATATCCAAATATGTTAGCAAAAACGTGCTAACCACAAGGAGCTGTAATAAGCTATTTTTTGGGATCACAGAAAAAAATTAAAACAGCAACAGAAGGAAGAAAAAGTATAAAACAATACAAACCAGATGACCTATCAAAGCTTAAAATGGATGATAAAGTCAAAGGAGGGTATGAAATCCCACTTTGGAGGCAGAGTACCCTATTTAGCTTCCATCAATTTGAACTGTCGAAATAGTAAGATTACTTGATGTAGTGGCCACGATAATATCAACACCAGATCTCAACGTCTCCTTGATGATTGCAATTCTCTATTAAGTATTGCACTTGTTTGGAGGTATCTTTTTCACATGATCTTTTAAAACTACCATTTTATCTATTCAACTACTCTTCAAGAACTGTCTCTAAAGATTTGGTTTTTCACAAGCTCTGCAAAAAACCATAGTCTGTCAAGTTCTTGTTACTTATGCCAAAATAGAGTTCTGACCTCCTTATTTGACTATATGGTGTCATTCCAAAGGACGTCATTTTTTCACTTGTCATGAACTCAAAGGGTGGGTCACGTGTTGTGTTAGGCTCCTTACTTGCTTTGTAATTTTTTAATTAAAATCCTTATGTTGTGAATTCTCCCACTCTATACAAAACTATCTAAAATATAGACGTACAAACTTCTCGGAAAAGAAGAAGGTACACTAATATTAAAGTCTAAATATTTCCAACAGAAGAAATAAGCTGATCCCAAATCTGTAGTCACACTTGCCTCTCTCACTCTTGAGCAGGGCCTATTTTTACGAGTACTGATGCTATGCAAGCAATAATTTAAGCATATGGTTGCATACATTTTAATATATGACATGCATCTATCCAAGTGGATTCATGTGCAAGCATCAGGCAGATCTATAAATTATGTGGGCAAAAATCTTTACTATTTGAACAACCAAGTAAAATAGGTAAAATATGTCGGATAATTTCATTATATATTCTAGTAAACAACTATTTTCTACCTTTTATGAAGTACTGAACATTACGCAATATAGACAAATTCTAAGACAAATCAAAGAAAACTTGCAAGTTTGAATGCAATCTGTGTGATTTCTACATGTTCAAAAATGCCAAATAAGCACAAAACCAAAAGGAGGACACAGAGTTTTCCTTTCCATTTTCTTTTCCTTCAATGAATACAAAACACAAGGGAAAACACAAGACCTTTAAGACTACACCAAACTTAGCCTTATATTCTCATTCTTATGACCGGCAACGTGGCATCTAACATTACTAAGTAAAAATCTTTTGAACAGAGTATTATGCACTCTCTTCTTAAATTCCATGTATTCACTTCAGCATGTACAAAAACAAAAAAACACAAAAAAGTAAAGCACAATTTTCAGTTTTCTTATGTGGTGTCAATCTTTAAGTAACTGGTTAGAGTGATGCTTTGGTGCACTACCAACAGGGCCGGCCCTGAACATTTGGGGGCCTTAGGCGAGCTCTTCAAATGAGGCCCCGTGTAGCGGTACCACGAGGGAGTTCGGGACTATGACCCCGAAGTGATTTTTTTTTTTGGTCCATTTATATATCTTTTTCGGGTAGGATTTGTATAAAAAAATTTGCAATTTTGTTTCTATGAAGCTTAATTGTAGGCGTTTCAAAAGTTGTGAAGTTTTGGTGTTTCTAAGAAAATATTTTTCTTTGCTTGGTGTGTAAGTAAGGTGAAGAAAGTAGGAAAGACACGAAAATATAGTGATAAGTAAATTTGGCCAAGTGGTATCACCTCCATTCTCCAGTGGGGAGGGGAGGGGTTCGACTCTCCTTAGGGGAGAGTCGTTGCCCTTATTTGTTTCAGTAAGTGTGTGGCGACTTGGCGACTTTGTTATGGGCCATTAATTTTTCTTTTTGTTTAATTCTTCTCTTACTCCCCTTACTAAATTAGTGAACCAAACAAAGAGCCTAATAATGGTTGATTGTAATTTGTAAAATTGTGATTAAATGCAAAACAATAAGGGTGTATTTCGGGGGGGGGGGGGGAGTCTTTGGGCTTAAAAACTAACACTACTAATAATTTAGTCCTTAGAATTTGGGGCCCTTAAATTGTTCAATATTTTGGGGGCTTTAGGCGGTGACCTACATTTGTATAAGGCAGGGCCGGCCCTGACTACCAATTTTACTAAATTAAGAACAAATGTCCGCATCATTTTACAATTTTTTTCACAGATTAATTCAAACTCCAATATTAAGGAAACAAAGCAACATTGAAAATTGAATGAAGAAAAACAAAAATCTAGCAATTTACCAGCATTGGCAATGATTGGTATGAGTGGCGCCACAACAGCGAGCAATTTCTGCAATTTCCGGTGGGCTACAACATAAAATCAAAAGCAAAAATCGAAAATTCAATTGACTTGGCCAGTAGAACTAAATCAACAAATGATATATACACATATATACATACATATGTGTGTGTGTGTGTGTGTGTACGTTAGCAAGCCGAAGTCAGGTTTTTCAAGAGGGAAACAGAGGGAGCGTTACCGGAGAAGAAACTGCCGCTGAGCTCAGCATGTACGTTCTCTCTTCCTAGATTAGTTCAATCGATTGGAGAGGGCATTGAGAAGGCAAATCCTCCACCCCTTCAAATAAATTCAACCACAATATCTTTTTGGATTGGGCAATCCAATCAGAGAAAAGAACTCAAAAAGCCATTAAAAAAAAACACTATTCAGTATGTCAATTGAAAGATTAAACAAACAAGGCCTAGACAAAAAATAACAATACATATATACATATATGTTTGTACATACAGAGGGAAACAGAGTGATATCGGTCGATAGTGATGTTCGTAGATGCGAAGAGATCCGATGGTTTGTAGTAGTGGAAGAAGAAATTAAAGAAACACATTGGTTGAGAGAGAGAGAGAGAGAGAGAGAGAGAGAGAGGTAAGAGAGTTCTTGTGGCACTGTTAGGGAGAGAGAGAGAGAGAGAGAGAGAGAGAGAGAGAGAGAGAGAGGGGTAAGAGAGTTCTTGTGGCACTGTTAGGGAGAGAGAGATAGAGAGAGAGAGAGAGTTTTGCTGAGTAGAGAGGCGTTTAAATATTTACAATTTACTGATTTAGTGTCTTTTCAGTTTTTCTGGGTGTTAATGTTATAGCTGATGTTAATTAATAATCCAAAATGAGGGGAGGGATATTACACGTGTCAGTTGTAGAGTTATCCAAGCTTACACTCTCCATTTTTAGAGTTTTATAATAGATGTTTACTTTAGGAGTAATACTATGCTACCTAAATTTTGTGTCCTAAATGCTTTTCAAATACATGTAACAGAAGGATCACCTTCAATAATGGTGGGACTACTTCAACATCCTCCATATCATAATCCATAAGGTCCACTACCACATATTTAGGAAGCATTTCAAAATACAAGCAGCATAACATATAAAAAGTCACAGCCTCAAGTGTGCAATTGTCTGAACCATCAAGATCGGGTTTTCGATCCCACTATCACCCAAGTCAATTCTTACACCCCATATAAAGTATTTAAAGAGTAACGCAATGATGTCTAAATTTGAATCTCAAATTTGATTCCTAAATACTTTGATAGTTGTACAAACTAAAATAACGTCCACCAAAAATTCAATGATCTCTATTGTAATTAATTAAATGATATACAATTGTCAAAGCATTGGAAAACAAAACTTGGGATTCAAATATAAGAATCATAGCATTACTTTGCTACAAATAGTTCTTATAAAGACTTCATAGACAATCAAAACAAATGATTATTAAGTCAAATCCTTTCACAATATCCATCACCACTGCATTGAAAACTTTTAACATGCTTACCCTTTTTCTCTCCCCCTTCCTACATTTCTCCGTCCGCCCAAAAATAGGTATTTATTACACATTTACACTCCACAATTAAACAACAAAAACTAGTATGCTTATTCTTTTCAACTTTTTTTTCTTGCAAAGGCTGCATATTCTGTTCATGCCAAATCAATATATAAAATATGGCTCTACAAAAGCAATCGATATAATCAGAAAAAATATAGAAACTCATTTTGGAGAAACAACCACCTTTTTTCCAGTTTAAATGACTCGTGCACTGAATGAGCTTTGTAGTTGAGACCTCTGTTGTCAAAATCGTACGATTCGCGATACAAATCTTACGATTTGATACGATTCACCAAGAAAACGATACGTATCGATACATGAATCGAACATATACAAGATTCGGAGGTAAATCTTACGATTCGCAAGTGAATCTTACAATTCGATTCACGATTTTACGATTCACTTGACTGCTAAGCAAAAAAACTTAATTTTTCCATTTTTTTTTCAATTTTTTCTTATAACATTGATTACCAACCTTCTTTTAATTAAATCACTTAGGATATGTTTATACAAGGCTAGAAAAAAAAAAAAAAAAAACGATATGTTTACACAAGCCTAGAAAAGAAAAGGATATGTTCCTAGGGTTTTTTTAATTTGTACCGAATCTTACGATTCACGATTGGCGAATCCCGATTCGATTCATATGTATCATTTCAATTCACAATATGAATCCCGATTTAACAACCATGGTTGAGACCAACTCGGTTACCAGAGAATAGCATCGGGTGTTGATTGCGATACTAACACGAACATTCCTTTCAAAGGTTTTCAGTAAAGGTCAAGAGATTCCAGAACCCTGCGTGGTTGGATGTGCAGGGCCATGAGTCTCTGGTCTGGATCCAGGGTTAACCCAAACTGACTTGCTGCCCACATCAACGAAGAAGAATTCTCACCAAGAAGTCGCCTTATGTCATTGTTTATTGCTGTCATTGGAGACCTTTCCTTTCCATTTACATCCCCAATGAGTAGCAAGAAAAATTCACCACACTTACACCTGATCAATTGGGAATTTCCAATCAATACGTTGGGAGTTTTCTTCTTCTATTTTACCCAGACAATTTGCAGCCAATTTAAAATATCTATAATAGGTCTTTCAAGGTTTCTCTAGAGCAAATCCTGAAGAAGGAGAACAGGAAAAAATAAATAAATAAATAAATAAATAAATAAATAAAGAAAAGAAAAAAAACAGAAAATAAAAGGGAAGAATTTGTATGAGGAGCAGCATGAGGGACATATTTCCCATGCTCCCTATTTTCTGATATATTTTAGGATCTCCCAATTAGCACTGTCCAATTTGCTTTCATATAATCTAATGTCCCAAACATGCAGGTCATATCATCAGTGGATACCAATCTTCTTATCTAAACGTCGCAGCTGATGTTTATTCTTAATTGGTTGACACAAAGCAAAAGCCACGGCCAATCCAGATTAAGTACTTATTAGTATAAAACTAAAGACGTTAGAAGGAAAAATTACATTAATTTAGATAGCTTTAAGTTCTTCACTCTACACTTGTTTTACGGTTTTTATATTCTCAACTCATCTAAACACCAGGAAAAATAAAATATGAATCAACTAACGTTAATCTTCTTATCTTAAGCATCATATATATGTTTCTTGTTAATTTAATGCATTTCAAATGCCAAAAGGACAACAAGCAAATTATCAATGTTGTGTAAGGTGCCAAAGAAAGTGTGCACGATGGAGCACAAGGAAAATCAAAATAGTTTCACCTCACCATTGAGGAGGTAAGGTTTCATGTACCTGTAAATCAAGTAATCTTAGAGCAAAGTCTCTGAAAACTCATCTTTTAGAAACCCAAGAATAAAAAGTGAAAAACTACCTTGGATTATCATCCACTTGGTTGTCCGTTATGAGAACTACAACTTCCTCAACACCATTGGATGCCTCAAAATCCTGGCAATAGAAGCAACATGCATCATGCAATATCACAGGAATAGAGGGATATACTAAGACAGCCTTACTCAAATATCAAATGGATTATCACAGAATTATTCAGAGGTTGGACGCCGTTGCTCAAACAGCAATACGACAATCCCATAAAAAATGCCTTTCAGACATAAATAGAAGTGAGATTTTTCAATAGTGGTGCCAACTTTCAATAAAGATTGTCCACGAGGATTATACGCTGAGCGATAAAGGATAATAAACCAATGGCAAAAAGTAAGATAATTCACGGAAATAGATGATAAACCCAAAGAAGAACATAAAGTTTAGGAATACTTTTATCAACAACAGCAGCCAAGTACAAGCAGACATCTAAATTGATCGACTAAGAAATTCAACTATGCATAGTATAAATTCTTTTCACTTTTGACAAAAAAAAATTCTTTTGACACACAAGAAGCATGGTACAATAGCTCAAATGAAGTACATGTTCAAGGCAAAGCTGAGGAACCTCTTTGAGAAAATTGATAACTCCGTCTGACCAAAATTAAGCTTCTATGCTTCCAAACTATTCGTTAAAAATAAAGTATCTATTAGAGAGAGAATGAGAGTTTTCACAGGGCTACCAGGAACTGTTAGACTTTACTTGTGAACTAAAGAGGACACCATGTTCACTTCAATGTATGTGGATTCACACCGCCTACTTCAGTAAGAGTTCAGTGTCCTCACCATGGTTACCGGGATCCTGGTACCCCCCATGGAACCGCGATCCGGGATCTTGCGATCCAAATCATGGTTCCTAGGGGATCTGGATCCTAAAATTGATGAACCAAACAAGAAGAAGATAAATAAAATTGAAATTGTCAAGAAGATAAATAAAATCCTTACTTTGACATTGCTTCTTGGTTTTTCTTTAAGAGCTTCCAAGATATTTGCATTTGAGACTTAATTTGAACTTATTTTCCTAAACTTTTTGTGTTTGAAAATTGATTATGTGAAGTCATGGAATGATTTAGTACTATATATCTATGTATAATTATTTACATAAGTGCTAATCGAACCAAAAGTTCAAACCGAAGCGAACCACAAACCAAACAAGTGAACTAATTGAGACTACCTCCTCGTACCCCGAACTGGGCTAAGTGACGTACCATGTACCCGAACCCGTACCACGGACTGGGGTGAATCGCTTTCTAGGTAACCTTCAGTGTCCTCACTCCTCACCACCTCGTCCATGGGTTGTTCTAGTCTCCAATGTAGGTCTTTCCAGAGATTTTGTTCACAGAGAATTCATTATAGTTTTCATCTCTACATTTAAACAATTATTTAGAAACTAAATAGGTTCTGAATCAAATACTCTATCACTAGGAAGTGTGACATAAATTGAAATTATTTCCAAACAAAAAAGAGAGATTAGAGAAGGTGTGTAGATATATACCTGAAGAATAGCCTTGTGTTGATGGGCAAAAACCGTGCTTTCTCTGTGAAGAAGACGAACCCGAAGTGCCAATGCAACTTCAGCATCAGTTGAAGGAGTAGTTATCTTCAGAGGAACAACAGTGAAAATGTGATCCAAAAAGTCCCTACTCTCTGCTCCTCTGACTCTTTTAAGGGATGTTGAAACAGAACTGGAATCACATAAAAACAACACACAGCACTACCCATGTTTAAATTTTCGTATTCACACATATTATTCCAAACCTATGCTGGAAAATTGAACGAGAAATTGGATTTTAAGTGTTTTGCATATGGTTGAGTTTGGGTATCCCAAACAGACCTTATTCGACTGGCAGGTTGTCCTTTTGAAGATGAATGGGTTTGACGAACAACCTCTTTGCAACCTATATATAGAGGTGTGAGGTGTCTTATCCATTTTCCTGCATATAGTTACTTTATCATCATGCTGCTTCCTCCAAATTCTCAGCAACCAAACAGAAAGAACAATCCCTACGGTGCATATACATACAATGTGTATGACAGACTATCTATATGTATAAGACTATATCTGTATCTATATCTCCAATCATCATAGAACAACAGTCTCTTCCTGCTCAGCGAGTTCACCAGTTCTCCGACTGCAGATGGTGACTGAGTCTCCCATTCCGAGTTCAACCCCTCGCTCCAAATCAGGAACATATCTCTCTCTCCTCTCTGGTCTGGAATGGAAGTTGCCTGAGATTGGGGTTTCAGAGTAATTGGGCCGCGGGTATTGTTGTGGGCTGAGTATTGTGGTGGGCCGGGTATTGCTCATAGCCCAACCCATGATTAAAAAAAAAAAAACATAATATATTGAAGGTCCACTTCTGTCATATTCCAATAAACTAGTAGAGTGTCACACTCACTATGTGAGTGCAATTAGTAAAAAGAAAGTGGAGTGGGTAGTTAGGAGAAGTTGTTTTATTTTAATTTTTTAAAATAGAAATTTGGTATTAAATGCCCAATTAGGAGAATTATTTGGTTTAAAGACACAAAGGAAATCTTTTTGGTAATAAGGACATTATTCAATAAGTTAATTTAGAATAGGTCATTTGACCAGTTGACCACATATTTTTGAGACATGTTTACCCTTGTTTGTATTTTTCTTTTTCATTTCTCTCTCTCTCTCTCTCTCTCTCTCTCTCTCTCTCAGCAACATCACCAACCACCACCAACCAAGACCACCACCATCGCCGGGGACCTTCGTCGTCGGCACCACCACCAACCAAGACCACTGCCATCACGAGTCAAACACCGCCATCTCGCGAGCCAACCACCACCATCGCCGAGCCAACCACCATCTCTGAGCCAACCACCACCATCTCGCGAGCCAACCACCACCATCTCCGAGCCAGCGGCACCATCGGTCACCACCACCAAAGCGAGCATTTTCACGAGCAGATCCGGCCACCAGTGCATTGATCCACCATCATCTTCTTCTTCTTCTTCCTTTTTTTTTTTTTTTTTTTTTTAACACATTTTTTTGTGAAATTTATCAAAAAAAATCAGTAGCTTTCTCAACATTTTTTTCCAGAAGTTTGATATAAACAGTAATAGTTGTTTGATAGATCTCGTTGAGTAGGCTGTAAATATATAGATTTTATGCAAAAAAACAAGTTACAGATTGATATGAATGCTCAAATTTGTAAAAAGTTTTTTCAATGTTTG
This sequence comes from Hydrangea macrophylla, assembly GCA_033977485.1. Lineage (NCBI taxonomy): Eukaryota > Viridiplantae > Streptophyta > Magnoliopsida > Cornales > Hydrangeaceae > Hydrangea > Hydrangea macrophylla. The sequence continues at coordinate 44,725,907 of CM066992.1, read as the reverse complement.
GCAGAACACTTTTTTGTGAAATTTCACAATCTTTCTGAAATTTCACAACTTTTTTTTCTTTTGAAATTTTCACAACTTTTTCGGTGCTGGTATGAGAAATTAAATTTCAAAAACTTGTTTTGTGATCATTTCATATTGATGTGGTAGTTTGGTTGTGAAGAGATCGTCAGGTGAGGTCGTGGTGGTGATCAGCAAAGGTTTGGTGTGGCTGTGGTGGTTTCATGAAATTTCACGAACTCTGTGAAATTTCACAACTTTTTGTTGATAAATTTCACAACTTTTTTTTTTTTATAATTTCACAAGTTTTTTCGGTGGTATAAGAAATGAACTTTCAGAAAGTTATTTTCTGATCATTGTATGTTGATTTGGTGTTTTGGTTGTGAATGAGGTCAATCAGGTGAGGTGGTGGTGGTTGGTGGAGGCTTAAGGTCGTGATGGTGGTTGTTGAAAGTAAGGTGAGGTGGTGGTGGTTGGTGCAGGCTTTAAGGTCATGATGGTGGTCGTTGGACCTCAGGCGAGGTCGCCGGAGCTCAGGCGAGGTGATGGTAGTGGTCGCCGGAGGTCAGGCGAGGTCGCCGGAGATGCAGGGGGTGAAACTTTCTTGGTGTAGACCAATATTAGGGTAGATTTGTCAAAATACCAAGGAGTGTACCTTCTCCCAAATATTTTTACTAGTTATACCTAAACCACTATACTTTCCTTAATTTGGATTAATTGCTAATTGCCCCTTTTTAAAATGACATTTTAGTATTATTATGAAAAAATTTTAATTAAAAAATTTAGTAGATTTTATTGTAATTATTGAAATGGGCTAAATACTTTTTGGTACCCCTCACTTTCTCTTTCTATATTAATATAGATTAGCGGTTAGCGGACGAGTACACGTATTGTATTTACTACAATACTATGTTTGTAGAAAAATACTTTGATAATTAGATGGTGAATTATCTTGACATTAAATAAAAAGCACATAAATTTATAATTGCTTATTCAAAAAATTCAATTTATATAATAATGGGGAAATAGTTAGTAATTCTCTTCATATTTCTTTGTCGGAATTCTAAAAATTTCAAGTTTTGATGAAATAATATTTTGTACTAATATCATTCAGAATTTCTAGTCAACACTATAATTTAGTCTATGTTTCTATTTATTTACTAAATATTTTAATAAAGAGAGAATAAAAGAGAGCATAAATTAAACGGAAAATTGGAGTTAAATCCTTAGTTAGTGACTTTAAAAGTCTAAAGGAGCCTAAAAATTGAGATTTTTGTGCAAAGTCCCTAGTTATATTTATGTAATCATAAGTAATCCTATCAGACCATATATTCGACTAATTTGGACAGATTTGCCCCTATCAGTCTAGAGTCTTCATTCATATACACTCTCGGAGAGAGATTGAAGCTTGTTGAAACTCTCTTCAAATTGGAATTCTGTGATATCAATGTTAGATTGATTTTCGCCGATTGATTTCTCTACAAATCTAGAATTTCTAAAATCATCTCAGAGAGAGAGAGAGAGAGAGAGAAGATGTTCGGATAGCGCAGATATGGAAGTGTTTCCTTTCAGGTTTGATTTTCTTTTGTGATTTTTGATATATATATATATAGATATATAGATATATATATAAAGAGAGATACAGAGAGAGAGAGAGAGAGAGAGAGAGAGAGAGAGAAATCATCTTATAAATAAGTTATTTAGTGTTTTGTTGATTGTTGTATTGTAGCTTAGATTGTGCAAATTAATCACATGCATCTAGATTTTCGCTGATTGAAGTCTTTCCAAATTTGTAATTTTGGTTTTTTTTTTTTTTCTTGTTTGATTTCCATTTTTGAACAATCAATTGTAATACGTCTATTGAGGAATGTGTCTACAAACTCTACAACTCTGGTTTAAAGATCACTATTGATCTATTCCTGGACTTCGATGTGGATTATTATGAATTGTAGAAACTAATTTCGAATTAAATAATCTGATTTATACGGTTTTACAAATCTGATTATTTTTGAAGAATTTGGAATTAATACAAATTGATGATTTCAATTTGTCGTTGATGAATGTACTCTAATTCTAGCAGATTTTGTTTTACGAAGCTTATTGATGATGCCAAAAATTGATAAAGAACAAGAAGAGTAATTTCAGGAGAGTCAAGGAGTTTGTATATGGTTCAGCCCCGTTAATTAGGTGACCTACGTCCACAGGTGCGTCGGAGCACATTTACTAGCAGATCACCGGCGGCCTTCTAGTAAACCAACAAGGAGGGCGGCACTCCCAGAAAACCGGGCGGGTGTATGCGTGTAGGTAAGATATATTGCAGTTCTTAGAGGTAAGAATGCGATCCCCCTCAATGAGGGTGAGAGGTCTCTTTTATAGATGCAAGAGACCACTCATACAAGGTAACTAGTCAAGTAAGGAAACCTAACTTGATTATATGTGATTAGCATAAATCATGGAGGTTCCCTTAAGGGTTTAGGAAACTGCTCGAATTAATCTTCTGACCAAGCTAGGGAACTGCCAGCTACCTTGTAGAGCAAGTCGTGGGGTAGGCATGGGCCACACCTTCTGGGGAATGCATCTGCCTTGTGATCCCGAGGAGTAGGCATAGACTGGGCAGTATCGACGGATTAGCCCAGGATAGCTGAACTCTAAGCACCTCCACCGACTGACCCAGTGTCTCTGTGTTGACGTGGTGATATGATGTTGACCGAATATTTTATGACCTATCAACTGCCCCCCATTTTCGAAGCTGACGTGATGCTACATCAGATGAGGTTTGAAAATCTGTACTACTCAGTGTACCAGCCAGGAAATTACCCGGCCATTCCTCGGAAATGGGCCCGCCCCCATAGCCACCCGGGGGTCAAACCGAGCAGTACCGTTGGGAACCCGGAGCCAATGGCTCCCACGTGTCAGGGTGTGACTGGTTCGGTTAGGATCCAATGAGGCCGGTACTAGCGTAACTGATCAAGCGCGTGATAACCGTGTTGGGTTTGTGCCCTCAAACCATTACTTTAAAAATGAGACATTGACATTTTAATATTTGGATATCAGCTTTACATTTAGTTATGTATGTTTCTTTCACGAGATGATTGTTATCCTTAAGTATCATAGTAAGTAATGCGCATATGTATGAGATACATACAAGTGAGATACGAATTACTATTCTTTGTTACTTAGAACGTGTCACAGTGGATGATGAGACTGGATATCTCATCAGGTTTACACTGTAGCATGATTAACTACCATTGGATGGAGTGATTAATCTCAATCACTAGAGTGTAACTCTTAGTTAATATGCTAGTGCTTATAGTGCATTGACGGACCTGAGCTTTCCTATTGACACTCAAGACTGTCAATCAGTCGATAGGAACTCATAACTTGTATAAGGTACGTGTTCTCAATCTTGAGACGATTATGAACACAGACTGTGCATATGGCTGCTTTGACTTACCAATCAGTGAGGTCTATTGAAGATCAACACCTGGGTATCTTGGGTATGTCATGTTCATAGGGTTGTGAACATATATTGTCAAGATAGAATCTACCCTCTGATTCAGAGTAAGCATTCCCTTGAGAATGTCACCAAGTCGATTACTGAGTACTGTAGTCTTGTTGATAAGAGTTATCAACATGTTTGGTAATCATAAGAGGTGAATGGGACTCAAGGAATACAAGAAGTAATCGTGATTCAGGTTGACAGTAATTGTTATCCGACTACCTGAATATGATTACGAATGCTGAAGGTAGAGGGACATTAGTACAACATACAAGTCTAGTTATCGCTTCAGATATGTTCTTTTGCGTTGGGGTTCAGTTATCGTTTTACAGTGGAGTAAACGTTAACTGACCAGTTAGTTAGTTTGCTGATCAAAGAGTTTGGTCACGGTAATTAACAAACTGGTCTGAGCCAACAATAAAGAGCCTAGGAGGTCCTACTCTTAGCTCCGCTAGGATGCTTGGAAAGACACTTGAGGAAGCTGTCAAGACAAGTTCGATCGATTGAAGTATGCTCGATCGATTGAAGTCTTGGCAGTCTCGATCGATCGAGAATGGTTCGATCGATCGAAGGCTCGATTGATCGAAGATCTTCGATTGCTCAAAGTCTAGGTCGGTTCTGGAAATTTATAAATAGGGCAGCTGCGTTCTGGAAAAAGGAGTTCGTCGTTTTTATTAACCAAACACTGCAGAAACTGTTTTAGGCTTCCTAAACCTTCCTATCCTTTATATTAGAGATCCCACCATCTCTAGTCTTTTCGGCAGGCATCCATAGGATACATAAGGGTGAAGATAACCTAGTGGAGGCTACTGCATCACCAAGGTTGAAGATATCAGAATTGGGTTCAAGACACAAAGGTATAATCTTGTCCCCTTTTGTGCGCATCTATAGAATTAGTGAGTAGTAGATCCTATGATACCAATCAGTTATTATGACTGAATCTTTTCCGCTGCGAGTTTAAAATATTTTTAAACCGGTTTTTCCTACAAACCGGACTGTCACGACATGCATTTAATACGTGCGTCTTTTGAGGCAACGCTTCACATGCCTGAGGAGACAGCTTGTAGGTGGTTTAGGCAGGAAAACTTCCTAGCCATTCGATCTGATCTGCTCTGGACCATTCGCGCTCCATATATAAGGGGTCCTTGCTCATTTCCTTTATTCCTGCAACTCTGAGACAGAGATTACCGAGCGGTTTAAGAGCAAAAGTTCCCGATCAAGTTTCCCGAGCTCTTTTTCCTTCTTTAATTCTTGTAAGTCCTCACTTCCCCAGTTTCAATTCACTGTTCTCTTCCTTCTCCTCTTATCTTTTTCTCTCCCGGGTGACACTAGAGAGGACAAACACACTAGGGCTTGCACGGGAGTGAGACTTCTTTTTTCCTTAGGTTCACCTTCTTCCTTAGGTCAAGTAACCCGTTTTTGGTGGTTGAGTGGTTAAACCGGTCGGGCTGTCCTGTAATAGTGTTGACTGAGTGTTTTTTTTACCCTGAGTGCTCTATATACTTTACCTTACCCTACAGGTTGCTGGATCTGCCCCCCTTGTACCTTAGACTTGGAGTCACCGACCCTTATCTAGGCTGCGAGTTACTCCCCCGTCCTGCCCCATGAACCTTAGAGATGGAACACTCTGGTTTTGATTCCTCTTCCCTGTCGGAGGACAAACAATCGCGGTCCGGGACCCTGGACATGAGCTTAGATTCACCCTCCATTACTCTGTCGGACCACCATAGTGAGGGTAGGATCCCGATTCGGGTATCGGATGACGAGTCAGACTAGGATGCCCCAGTGGCCTCCGTCTCGCGGGGTTCTGGTGATGAGATACCAGGGGGTCCTGACCCTGAGGTAGCGTTCGCCTGTGAATTCACTCCCTCCATCTTGCGCGCTCAAGACCTTAGCCGGATTAGGGATAGGTATGCCATTTTCGATGGTTGCGCCTTGACCGTGCAGGCTGGCGGGGCTCAACTTTATCACTCGGGCTTCGTCACTTTATACAAGGACTCCCTCATGGCTGGGTTCCGTATTCCACTTCACCCGGTTGCTCGGGACGTCTTGATCTGCTGTGTTTTTAATTTCGCATCTAGGAACTGTAAGTCAAGGTGCTGAAACGCATTACTTACATTAGCTTAGGTGTGGTGTGAGCACGTGCATTAGCTAGGAAACCCAGGACGATGGGCTTTGACGTGAATCATTGCATAACAGGATAATTGCATGCATCATAGTAGTGTTGTGTACCTGTTTGAGTATTTGCATAGTTTATTCTCTTATTTGGTTGAGTTAGTCGTGTTGGCCCAAATATCGAAACCTTGGGGGGGGGGGGGGGTGAATAAGGTTTAAGCAGAAAATTAACCTTTTTAACATCTTAATAGCAAATTAAACACAATCACAAACAATAAAGTAAAGAGAGAAGGGAAGACACTTGCAAACTGAGTTTTCAAGTGATTCGGCAATCCACACTCCGCGGCCTATGTCCACCCCTTATGAACACCTTTTGAGGATTCCTTTACTCGATCTACTTCACAGGTGTAGACCAAACAGGTATAAAAGCCTTCAATCTCTTCCAAAGAAGAACACCTCTTCTTTACACACAATGGTTACTGACCCTCACTCTTTACAATTGATTTGGGTACAAATGATAACTCTCTTTAGAGTGGATAATACAATGATAGCTCACACAACAACTCCTTAATGAGTAGATAATAGAAATAAAAGCTCAGTACAATTTACTCTCTCAAGAATTACAATTAAAATCTAGAGCAAATTGATATTTCACTCAAACTAGGGCTCAATTGTGAATGATGATTAAACAAGATGTTTGAATGGTTTTTCTTGATTTCCCTCTTTCTTATAACCCTTAAAAACATCCCTATATATATCTTTTGAAAGATTATAGCCGTTGAGAGTGGTTGGGGGGAGTAAAAATAATTTTTGGAGAGTTTAAAAACTAGCTGTTAGTGCATTCTGCGCAGTCTAGTCGACTGAATCGAAGGTTCGGTCGACTGAAAAGTTTACAACAGAGAAGAGGCATTCTATGACAATTCCAGTCGACTGAACATTACCTTCGGACGACGGACCCTTCAAAAATCAGTCGACTGGTTTTCTGCTGGATTTGGCAAACTGACACCTCTTCACTAAAACGACCATAACTCCCTCTACAAAACTCGTTTTTGCTATCCGTTTGAAGATTCAGAAACTAGATTCAAATGCCTTTCAAACGATATAAACTCAACATCTAGTTCCTTACCAATTAGATCAGGTTTGGCTTTAAAGTTGACCTATCTACACAAAGGTCTTTGTTTTGACTTAGCTATTTGAAAGCTTTTGTGAAATGAATTTAATTGAGTGGTCTAAGTATGTTTAGGTCCTTGAAAATATTTTAAAGTAAGAGATCAAAGATCCTAAAGTCCAATTAAAGTTAGTTGAGCTCCTATGAGTGATTGACCAAGATGCTTACAAATAAATTCTAGCCTTCAACCAAGGATGAAAAATCTTCAAGTCTTCAAGCTTGATCCTTGTTGAGCTCCATCACTCTTGGACTTCACCAAATGCTATCTCATGAACTCAAACAAAGTTAGAACATTTAAGATCTCTATCAAGAGATTAGCATAATGAAAATGACTTGATAATTCATTGGAGTAGAATCATTAAGAACATGCAATTATAACTAGATTTGTCATCATCAAAACAAACATAAATAATGCCTTAAATAAATTCAAGGCTAACAAGTCATTATCGTAGTTTACACCCGCTTAATCTTGAACTTGACCGAACCCTTAGAGTCCTTAGGTCTTCAACCCATGCTTTTGGAGCTCGGTTGATGTTAGACGATGAATCAACACCTAAACCGTCGTCTCTATTCCAAAATCCAAAGCACTCCTAAACGGTTAAGGAAAACCAAAACTATTAAGATCGACCCTATTCTAATGGCCGATTTTGGAAATAATGGGAGTAATGGGATTAACCAAAACAATGGAGGCAACTCACGAGCTCAAACGAGCCGAGCTTTGAAGTGTTCGCGAGCTTTCTCGTGAGTTTTTTAACGAGCTTTTACGCGCGCCCTTTTAAACTGTATAGTTTAATAAGAAAATAATCTTTTATCAAGCCTATTTATGAAATGTGTCATATTTTTGCTAAAATTATATAGTTTTATATTAAAATATTTATAAAAGTCACTATATGAGCTCTTTATCAAATCTATAAACGAGCCTTTTCACGAGCCTTAATCGATCGTGTTCATGAGTTCAAATGAGCGAGCTGAGCCTAGCCTTTATCGAGCCGAGCTTCGAGCCCTTGTTGAGCGGCTCATCTCGTTTACACCCCTAGAGGCAGCCCTAACATACCTCCACCTCCGCCTCTAAAAGATTATTTTACTCCTACAGCTTACACACCACCATCATGCATAGAGTTAGCGGAAGTGACTGCATCTCACTTTGAGATTAAGTCATCGACAATTGCACTTCTTCCGTTGTTTCATGGTCACTTTAAGGAAGATCCTTACCATCATTTAGGCGAATTTCAAGATATATGTGCTACATTGAAAATTCAAAATTTAACAGATGATGAACTGAAATTGCGTCTTTTCCCATTTTCTCTTAAAGATAAAGCTAAGTATTGGTGTAACAACCTTAAAATTTTTAAGTGTGTAAATAATTATTTTAATTAATTTTTTTCAATTAGCAATGATATATGAGTGTACCTAGGTAAGACACGTGTTTAAAAATTTTAAGTTTGGAGAACCCATAAATTAAATTGCTAGTAAGCATATTTAATTTGTTAGTAATACCAGTAATATTCCCCCGTTTGTTTTTGTATTAAAATTTCTAATCTTTCATTATTATTATGACATGACATTTTGAGCTTTAATTAAATTGTATGATAGATTATTGTCTGACCGAGTTACAATTTTTTTAGAATGACGAGTTTAGTGTCGGGTAGTGTTTCGGGGCCCACTAGTAAGTTAAGTAGTGAATTTAACATGAAAATTAAGTACCCAGGGTATGAGTACTATTTGGGTTAGCTATTTTAGTGGTTTGGATTGCATTTTGGGCTCATATATGTCTCTTTTGTGAGCCCACAAGAAGAAAAACGGGATTCTTGTGTAGTCAAGTATTAGTAGTTTTATAAACCTAGTTAGGAGAGTATGATATCCATATATCATTAACCCTAGCCACCCAAAGAGAGAACAGACGTGTGTGTATGTGTGTGTGTGTGTGTGAGAGAGAGAGAGAGAGAGAGAGAGAGAGAGAGAGAGAGAGAGAGAGAAGAAGAAGAAGAAGAAGAAGAAGAAGAGAAGACGAAGAAGAGGAAGAAAGGAGAATGGTCTCGGGTTCGTGGGCACGTGGGGAATCGCAGAGCATTCGTGGGTGTCGATTTTTGATCAACGAGGTGAGTTAAATTTTGTGTATCCGAGTACATATATACAGGTTTGTATATATGTATATGGGAGTAAATTAAATTAGTACATGTTAATTTAATTGTTAGGGTTCAATCTTTGTAATGGATATACGTTATTGTTGAAATAATCGAGACATTTTCTTTCCCCTTCGTGTGACTTTGTGGTTATGATATTAGGGTATTCGAAAGGGTTATGTGAATTGTTAGTTTGATAAAACCCTATGTGAAATATTCATAGTAATTATGAAATATATGTGAAATTCGTTATTTATTTATTTATTTATTTCACACAGTTACAGAAACTTTACAAAATTATTGTAAACTCGTGGGTTGGAATTTTAACATTCTGTCCGCTTGTCCTGTGTAAAACGCAATTCTGCACACTTTTCATGTTTTGAGTTTTCCCTGATTCTGCACCGTTTGGGCTGTAGATTTAAATTTCAGTAGCAGTTTTTATATGATTAAAAACGTGTTGGATGTCTAATTTGATTTATGTGTCGGGATAAACTTGTGTTCGTTATTATGATATAACGTGAAATTTCGTTGAGATGTAAGCATTCTCATCTAATGTTGGGTTTCATAAACTTGTGACTGTGAGACCATCCATGTGAAGATTTTTCTTTTAGAAGTTAATATTATAAAATCCTTTAGTGTTCACCACTGCTCCTTGTGAGTTTAGGCGGCGACTTCGTGGATGACCCGTCTTGTGTGATTAGACGGCAACTATGTGGATGACCCGTCTCTTCATTTTTAAGCCTTATGCCCGACTTGTTGGTCTATTTCATGTGTATTTAGACATTGTTTATTGACGTCAAAAACTTAAGGACTAGCCTTTCGGTGTAAACTCAAATCCCAATGATATCCCATGGGATTTGGGACCGGAGTGGGAGTTAGTATTGCGTTCGGAGACACATGGGATATATGTGTAGGCTGAACCATGGATGGGTGGCCGAAGTGGTGAACATAAGGTTTAATTAATTAAAACACATGTGGTGCTTAAATTGCTGTTATCCGTTGTATTGTAGTTCGTTATATTTTTGTTGTAGTCGAATCCTTGTCATATCAAACAACTTATGTGGGTATCCGTTAGTTTAAATGTAGTCCTGTATGTGTACCAAAATATCTTCGGGAACATTGTGATTTAATAATAAATAGGATCATGTTAGTAAATTAGATAATTTGATCACTTAACTTCATAATTCAAGGTCGTTTCGCGTAACCTGAAGTAAAACGACAATCCGAGCGACTTTCGTGTTTTACACTTTTCCTAAAAACGTCATCTTGACATCGTTTTGATTTAATTTCAGAATCTGCTGAATATCACACGTTTAAGAGCTGAAGTTTAATAATTAATTTCTGACTTACGTGTTTAGAATTAATGAACGGGGACACGTGGTTTCCCTTGGAAATTTAATTCTGAACATCTTTTGTGTTTTAAGTTTTGTCCAATTCCAACCCCTTCTTGGAGATAAATTGAACTTTTTAAATAACATTTAAAGTATGATTTTTTTTAATTTTTTTGTACTAACGTCTAATTCTGCAGGATGGTAGGCCCACTAATGTGTTTGCAGGCATTGACCTACCATAGCTAAGAAAGATAAGAATATATTCAGTCTAGTTCGGGTAGGAACTATGTTGCCGTCACATAAAAGGGAAACTGGCCCTTGTCTCGTTATGTGAGCGGAACTACTTTCCTATCCGATCCTTTATTTATTATTGTTGTGTTGGTGTAAGGGATTGTGAGCGATCCCTAAGACTGTGTGTTTAGTGTTATTTAACTCATACCAGTCATGTGACTGACCCGTTGAATTTTCTAGCAGGTGTGTTCTTTTTGGAGCGTAGCCGATCGTAATTTACAGGGATAGTGAGAAGTTCGTGACATCTGGTAACAGGAGAAGTGTGAAGTCCTTATTTGCTTTTATAATTTTTATTGGAGAGTTTTATTATTTTATATTTTGGCATTGTGGGCCATATGATTTTTTGCAGATATTGTTTGAATGATGTTTTTTTTAGAGATTAATTATGGTTTTGGAACCTTAGGTTTTGATCCTTATTGATTGGATATTTTATTGGTATTTTGCGCTTGTGAGTTAAGTTTTATCCTGTACAGACTGTGTGATGTTTTACATTGCGATCACCTCTAATAATTGGACAACTGAATATTGGTTTAGGGATTCTCCCTTGACTAACATTTAATTGTCTGAAAATTGGGGTGTGACAATTGGCTTCAATCTCTTGAGCCGAACTCTTTAAGAACATAGGATTGTTTGCATACTGCGTTCCTACAAAAGTTTTTTCCCATCACTCGAACTAATCAAATTCGAAAATCTATCACGAATTTCACAATGCAAGATGGTGAAATCCTATACGATATGTGGGAACAATTTAAAGAACTTTTATGCTCTTGTCCTCATCATCAAATTCCTAAATGGCAATTGGTACAAGTTTTCTACGAGGGGCTGGTTCCCTCTATTTGCAATACAATCGATGCTGTTTAGGCGGGGACGTTTCTCCACAAAAGTGCCGACAAAGCTTGGCAGATATTTGAAACTTTAAGTGAAAACTCAATGCATCAAGCTGTGTCTATACGTCCCTAGGGATACCTTCCATTGCAACCAAAATGAGAGGCTAAGGTTGAGTCAGGTCATTCAATTGAAATTCAGGAACTATCTAGGAAACTTGACCAACTAATGATGATGGGCCATATACAGGCCCAACCTCCTACCAAAATATGTCAGTTATGTTCTGACCCATCTCATTCTACACTTGCATGTCTGTTTGCTTCACAATTTCTGGAATTTGTGGAACAACATATTAATGCTGTTCAACAATTGCAAAGACCTGATTATAACCCGACTGGTTATAGACGGGACACGACATGGAGAGCTTACCTAAAGCTCTCATGGAAATCTAATAGTGAAGGGCCATATTCAAAACTAGAGATGACAAGCTTCCCTAATGCATATAGGCCTCAACCTAAACAATACCAATAACCTCCTTTCCATGCTAATCCTCCTAGGGATAAATCTTTTAAAGCGAGTGTGTTGGCATCTTTAAAAAATTTAGAGTCCCAATCTCAGTCGCAGTCTCAACTCGTTAACTCCCATACACTATCTATTGCTAAAGTAGAATCACAAATGGGACAACTAACGAATACATTAAATCGTCATAATGAAGGAAAGTTACCGAGTCAACTGGTTCAAAACCCAAAAGGGCAATATGAAGTAGGTACAGCAAGTGACCAAGTAAATGCAATTTCCACAAGAACAACTGAGCATCCCAAGGAGGTCACACTTCCTCCTAAACCTAGAAAAGATAAAGGAAAAGAAATCGCTAAAGAACAAGATGAGAATAATAATAAAGTCACGAAGGATTCTAATCCTTCAGTACCTAGTACATCTAATGCAATCCCGTTGAATTACGTGCCTAGGATGCCGTTTTCCCCAGGCACAGATGACCCGTCTCACTTTTCAAAGAATAGAACAAGACCGGAAGATATTTTAGAGATGTTTAAGGAAGTAAAAATCAATATTTCGCTTTTGGATGCCATTAAGCAAATACCTCCTTACACTAAATTTTTAAAAGACTTGTGTACTCAAAAGAGGAAGTTTAGAAATCATCTATCTAAAAAAGTCTTTTCACTGAGAAGGTCAGCTATATATTTCAACATAATATGCTTAAATATAAGGACCTAGGTACACCAACAATCGCGTGTCATATAGTTGACAAATATATCCACCGGGCCCTTCTCGACCTTGGAGCAAGTGTAAACTTACTCCTATACTCAGTTTATGAACATCTTGGTTTAGGAGAACTAAAACCGACTATCGCTACCATACAACTAGCAGATCGCTCCATTAAAGTTCCCTGAGGTGTGGTAGAAGACGTTTTGGTAAGGGTAGATTGGTGTTATTATCCGGTCGATTTCATTGTACTCGACACAGAATGTAATACCCCGTATTTTCAATAAATATTTAATGCAGAGAGATTTTATATACTTCCTTGACCATTCATGCAATTTCACCTTCGATCGATCGAAGCTCGTTCGAGCGATCGAGCATCCCAGAAGTTCAAGCGATCGAACCTAGTTCAATCGATCGAAACCCTACCGACCTGAATTTAATACGTGGTCCCCACTTCAATCGATCAAACCTTTCTCGATCGATCAAAACCTGGCCGACCTGCGTTCGAGTGATCGAACATACTTCGATCGATCGAACTTGTAATGATTTGAATACCAGGTTTTCCGCAGAAACGGCCACCTGCACCCTCATCCATCTATATATATAAAACTTATTCGTGTGTGTGTGAGTTCAGAACACTAGAGAGTTTGAGAGGGAGAGAGTATGTGTGTTTGTGTGTTGATATACATATATTTATACTCCTACCTCCATATCTATATATATACACACACCTATATATATATATACTCACAACTGAGGAAGAAGAAGAAGAAGAAGAAGGGGAGAAAGAGAGAAGGAGACAGAGAGAGACATAGACAGAAAGAGGAGAAAGAGAGGCCGCCATTAAAGCTCGGGGTTTCAAAGCTTGCCAAACGTGCCTTAACAACTTTTGGTGAGTTCCAAACTCACTCGGTAACTTAGTTATGATGTTTTACATATTCTGGACGTATTAATTATAACCCAAACACCCCCTAGCACATTCTGCACGTTCACTGGCAGAATCTGTGGAAGACGAAGTTCGACCGATCGAACTGAGTTCAATCGATCGAACATCACTGAGTCCCAATCGATCGAACGTAGTTCAATCGATCGAGAGCACTTGAACTTCGATCGATTGAGAAGACTTCAATCGATCGAACATCACTTTTCATCAATCGATCGAGAGGACCTCAATCGATCGAACCCGAGCAGAACATGAATGTATTTTCCTTTCAGTTATAATTCATAATGCGTAGTTGTTTAATTGTTGTTCCATATTCCTATTATGCGATATTATGGATTACGAAGGTAAGGGGATACGATAACGAGATTGAGATAACATGGTGAGTAACGTAGTCAGGTTCGGAATGCTAGTAATAGTACGACGCGATAACATAGTAAGTTTGAGATGATAATACTGGGTAGTATTGGATAAGTGAGAAGTGAGTCAGTAAGAGGATTTGTATGTTCAAAGTTGTGTAAGTCGAGCTGATGATTCGCTCAGGTTGAATCCGATAAGTGTATGTCAAGGATTTGATCAGGATCGTGAGAATTATGGGTGCACAGTACTCGCAAGCGTTCTTAAAAGCGGTGAACAGTAAGAGTTCTTAAAAGCGGTGAACAAGAGTAATTGTGGCACGCCCATGATTTATATTTACCAGAGCTGTGTATGTATTGTACTCGCAAGCGTTCTTAAAAGCGGTGAACAGTAAGAGTTCTTAAAAGCGGTGAACAAGAGTATGGGTACATCTACGGACCAGTCGTTATATGAGAACGATGTATGGGTGCTTGCAAGAGTTCTTAAAAGCGGTATAGCGGTGAACAAGAGAATTGGTATGTTGTGCTGATATAATCAGTTCGAGATAGTCAGTTGGGAATTGTGAAATCAGTCTTAGAGTGGGAGTTGATAAGAATCGATTAATGATATGTCTGAATAAACGAGTGAGGAATATATTTAGTATCACTGTCATATATTGTTCATAATGGTAATTATGTTATTTCTATGAGACTGTGTTAGTTAGTGCTCACTCAGCTTTCAACAAGCTGACGGCCTGTATTGCCTGGACATTCCCCGTCCAGACTACCCTGTCCTTTACAATGCAGATGACGGAACATATGGCAATAACTATTATCCTGAAGGGAGTTACGCAGAGGATGGCCCCACTGTTGCCGGTCAGGCTGATGACTATCCGTACGCCAGCTGAAGACCTGAAGATAAATAGTAGTTTATGTTACTACTTTTCCTTTTACTGTTGTACTTTGTAGTTAACGGGTACTTGGGCATATGTTGTCTCCAGACCTGTTGCGATCCTGTGGACCGTACTCTGATGTTTGTAATAGATAGAACCGTATTTATATTTCAGTTGTTTACTGTTCCTGGTTGGACTAGTACTGTGTGGTGTGGATATTGGTGACTTTCACTTGTCATTCCCTATGGACCCATAAAGGAAATTTATTTTTCTCTATTTATGCTGCTCCGGGGCGTGACATAGAACCAGTCCTTGATACTAATAAATACGTCGCGGTTATCCTAGGATGTCCTTTTTTAGCTACTATTAATTCATTTATAAATTACAGGACTGGAGTTATGGATATCACGTTTGGAAATATGACCGTTTGTCTTAATGTATTCTACGCATCAAATCAACCTCATGATGACAATGAGGCGATTTGTTTCGCAATAGACCTAATTGATGAGTTAGTAGAAGAGGCAGCCCCTTTTATACTAACCAAAGAAGCCTTAGAAGCGTGTTTATCCCATTTCAATTTTAACGAATTTGACAAAATCCATTGAGGAATTGAAAAACCAATTGGAATCAGTAAACACGACAAGCGTATTTCCATGGATGCCCAAGATAGAGGCTCTTCCTCTTCTTGCACATTAACCTGCACTACTGTCCACTGAGTGTTCACCAACGCTTGAACTAAAACCATTACCCAACTCTCTTAAATATGCATTTCTACAACCCAATACTACCCTCCTGATCATAATAGCATCAAACTTATCTATGGACCACGAGATTCAACTATTAAAAGTCCTAAGAGATCATAAGAAAGCGATTGGTGGGACGGTTGCAGACTTAAAAGGAATTAACCTGTCAGTTTGCATGCATCAAATAAACTTAGAAGAGAATGCTAAATTGTCTTGAGAAATGCAAAGACGTCTTAATCCTAATATGAAAGACGTAGTCACGAAAGAGGTTATTAAACTCTTAGATGCGGGCATTATTTATCCGATCTCCGATAGTAATTGGGACAGTCCCACACAGGTTGTTCTAAAGAAATCAGGCATAACGGTCGTGCCAAATGCGAAAGGAGAGCTTGCCCCCATTTTCCAAACTACTGGTTGGCAGGTATGTATTGACTATTACAAACTTAAGACCATGACCCGTAAAGACCATTTCCCTCTTCCCATTGATCAAATTTTGGAACGTATGTCCGATCAAAGTTTCTATTATTTTCTAGATGGATACTCTAGTTATAACTAAGTATCTTTATAACCAAGTACTTGTCTATCCTGACGATCAAGCGAAAACAACGTTCACATATCCCTTTGGTACCTTTGCATATCGCCGCATACAGTTTGGTTTGTACAATGCACCAGCCACTTTTCAACAATGTCTGATGGCGATCTTTTTAGATATGGTTGAAAAGTTTTTGAAAGTATTCATGGACGACTTTTCAGTTTTTTGTCTTACATTTGAAGAATGTCTCCAAAACCTTACGAAAGTCCTTGCCCATTGTGAGGAAGCGAATTTGGTTTTAAGTTAGGAGAAGAGTCATTTTATGGTTCAAGAGGGAATAGTCTTGGGTTATGTCGTATCTAAACGTGGCATAGATGTCGATAAAGAAAAAATTGAATTGATAGATAAACTCCTGCCACTATCTTACATCCGTCAAATTCGTTCATTTCTCGGTCATGCCGGATTTTATCGTTGGTTTATCAAAGACTTCAGCAAGATTTCTAGACCCTTGTGCAATTTGCTTGCCAAGGATGCCCCGTTTGTCTTTGATAATGAATGCCTTCAAGTGCTTAAAACATTGAGAACTTTACTTTCCATGGCTCCGGTAATCCAATCCCCTGATTGGACTCTTCCGTTTGAACTAATGTGCGATGCATCTAATTAAACCATTGGAGCCGTTTTAGGTCAGAAGGTTAATAAAGTCCCTCATGTTATTTAATATGCTGGCAAGACCCTAAATGACGTGCAATTAAATTACACTACTACTAAAAAAGAATTGCTCGCGGTCGTGTTTACCCTTGATAAGTTTCGTTCATATCTATTAGGGTCTAAGGTCATTGTTTATACTGACCACGCCGCGTTACGTCATCTCTTAAATAAAAAGGAAACTAAACCTCATTTAATCCGTTGGATCTTACTCCTTCAGGAGTTCGACTACAAAATAAGAGATAAAAAGGGATCAGAAAATGTAGTCACTGACCACTTGTCGCGAATTCTGGTTAATTCTTATGATATTATTCCGCTTTAGGATTCATTTCTGGATGAACAACTATTTGCGTTGTCTAATGTAAAGCGTCCGTGGTTTAGCGACATTGTAAATTACTTAGCTACTACATATGTCCCTCTTACATGGTCTAAAGATCAATTCTTCTCGCAAGTTAAACATTACTATTGGGATAACCCACTTTTGTTTAAGCATTGTTCTGACCAAATCATACGATGCCGTGTTCTTGAGAGCAAGTTTAACTCCAATTTAAACTTTTGTCACTCTTTAGAATGTGGGGGTTACTTGGAGGCCGTCGTACAGCCGCTAAAGTACTTCAGAGTGGGTTATACCGGCCTTCTCTTTTCAAAGACGCGCATGAATTTTGTCAAAAGTGTATGCGTTGCTAACAAACATATAATATGTTACGTCATGACTCAATGCCTCTCACACCTATTCTGATAATTAAAATATTCGATGTATGGGGCATTGATTTTATGGGATCATTTCCATCGTCCTTTGGTTTTGAATATATTCTCGTCGTGGTCGACTACGTTTCTAAATGGGTGGAGGCAGTAGCGACGAAAAAGAATGACCATAAAGTAGTAATAAAATTCATAAAAGATAACATATTTTGTCATTTTGGTCACCACAAGCTGTTATAAGCGACGGAGGAAAGCATTTCTATAGTTGTCATTTTGAGGCCCTCGTTCGAAAATATTCGGTTACTCATAAGGTACGAACTGCGTATCATCCTCAAACCCAAGGGCAAGTTGAAGTCTCTAATAGGGAAGTAAAAAGTATACTAGAAAAAATGATACCTCCTGATCGTAAAGATTGGTCACAATGACTAGCGATGCGCTTTGGGCCAATTACACTGCGTACAAAACACCTATCAGGATGTCCCCATATCGTTAGTGTTCGGAAAAGCGTGCCACTTACCCGTTGAATTAGAGCACAAATTGTATTGGGCCGTTAAAGCCTTTAATCAAGATATAAAATCGGCTGGATGTCACCGAAAGCTTCAACTAGAAGAACTTGAAGAACTAAGAAACGAAGCCTATGAGAATGTGAGAATCTATAAAGACCGATCGAAAGCATTCCATGATAAAATGATTAATCAAAAAAACTTTAAGGTCGGGCAACATGTTTGGCTATTTAATTCAAAATTGAGGCTACTCCCGGGTAAGTTACGTTCTCGATGGGATGGCCCATTCATAGTGTTACAGGTGTTTTCGCATAGAGTAATAGAAATACAAGATACAAATGGCGGAACACCTTTTAAGGTAAATGGACAACGGCTTAAGCCGTACCAGACGGAGGAGACAGATGAAAGGGAGATTGAATCCATAGATCTGGTAGATCCGATCTATTTCAACTGAGCACTTGTATCGGTCGAGCTAGCAACGTAAAACCTAGCACATCTTGGGAGGCCACCCAAGCATTTGATAGAGTTTTCATTAATTTTGTACACTGTTTAGGAGTTTTAGGGCCAATGTCTGAGTTTTTGAATTCCCAACAAACAAAAAATTAATCATTTAAACCCCTACACAAGAAAACAAAGAAAAAGACTACCTCGCGCGGATGGCTCGCTCGCGTGGCCCACTCGAGCAAGATTTTGCCTTAGAATTTTTTTTTCAAACTTCTTTATATATGACCTCAGATTTAGCTCGTGCCTCAAATCGAGCGCACGAGGAGACATCGCTCGAGCAACCCGCTTGCACGATTGTTTGCCTTGGAAAATTTTTTTTCTAACCTTTAAAACAACCCTCAGTTTCACATTGGGGAGGGAATCGTGTACGTGAAGGCCGCTTGCACGACCCTCCACTCCGCCTATAATTAGGGCTTGCCAACCCTAATTTCTCAGTTCTTTCTTTCTCTTCTCTCTCTCTCTCTCTCTCTCTCTCTCTCTCTCTCTCGCAATCACTCTCTCCACATACCTCCTCTCCCCTCCACATAACTACCACTACTAGACGCTGCCACCATCATAACCACCGTAACTACCGCCACCAATGCCGCGATTCGCGGTCAAGGTCTCCTCTCTGAGCTGCCTTATATAGGTATATATCAATATATATACAGAGAATCGATATATATATAGATATATATATATATGTGTGTGTTGCCACACACATGGATTTATACACACTTCTCTATAGATATATATATATCTATCGACACACACCAAACCCTAACCTTCATACCACACACACACTCATACATATCTCTATATCCTCTACATACATACACACACACACACACATACACTCAATCGTAGACACACACACCAAATTTCTCAGAACCCTAACCCTAATACCTATATGTACACTCACATAAATTTAGGGTTTGTCATTTGGGGACATATATATATATATCTATATATGTATGTACATACGAAGGTATATATATATTTTTGTATATAGATACAAATCTAGATACATAGACAGATATAGGTATATATATAAACATATTTAGAAAAACAGATTCATATACACATAAACCCTCTCACCAATTTTCACGATCCCCAACCCTAGTTAAGGTAAATCAACTCCCATTACAATTTTTTTTATCTACAGATTTGGATGTGTATCCCTAAGTTTGGGGGACCTATGTTCAATTGCAACTAGATTTTGAACCTCACCCCTAATTTGATGTCATATTGAGTACTGATTTCAATTTGCAAGTAGGTTTTGGGATAATTCCAATCTATGCTTTAGGATCCTCCAATATTCTAACTTTAGTATCCTAAATATGACATAGTTGCCTCAGTTGGGAGTCGATTTAGTCTAGCCTAATGGCTGTCAGAATTGACACAAGCACTATTTTAGAGAATATAATTCAACACGTAGAATCACAAATCCATCCCCACGCTTCGAGATTAAGCTTATGCACGTTTTCACAAATTTTGAAATTAAGTCAGTTATATAAACGTGTTTTGGACCAAAGGGTTTATTCCGTATTGTGCTTGCAAAGTTTGGATTGTTGAAAGTCAAGCAACATACGATTAATAAACTCTCCAAACTTCTATTAGAAGCACACTAATCGCCCTGTAATCGATAATGAATCACACTTGAATCCGAGCTTTTTTTAAAAAAAAAAAGAAAAGAAAAAAGAAGTTCATACATTTAAATGGAGCTTGATTTGCAAAACTCTTTAATATGACCTTAAATGTCTGAATTTCAATAAGGTAGCACCATAAGCACACTCGTAACCCTAGTGAGCCATCTCAATGTTAATATTCTGATAAATACGCAACCTTCGAATTTATTTATTTTGTTCATTGAACACGCGGCAAGTACCCCGTGACTTGCCGCAATGTGTGTGCCCTTGTCGGGACGATGAGTGGGAAGGGGGCAGTCCCTTCTCACAGTTGCTAGGTGTCACCCTGTGGACCCTATTTTATTTTATCTATAATATACTTTGTTGATTGTGTCCCTTGCTAGGACTTTCTTCTTTGCAGGTGACCCTTCCCTTTCCCTCTTCCTTCTTTCCCTTTTCTTTTTTCGGGCATTAGACCAATTTTAAAGCAGACATTTTCCATTTTTTCATCCACACACCCTCTTATAAACCATGACCAAACGAACAGTCAAATCAGCGTCTACTTCCTAACTACCTCAGAAAAAATCAAAAGGAAAAGAAAAACAGACCGACCCTAACCCAAACGACCTATCGCCCAAATATGCCCGCGGTCTCAATTACGAGACCGCCATCGACGCTGACTTCTTCACATCCAATGTAGATGCCAGGTCGGGCGACAACACCTTGACTGTCCAAAAATTGGCCCCACCGCTCTTTTTCTACAACCCTAACCTAATCAGCTACCCCTGCCTCGTTCGTCTGTTTTATCAAAACCTTCGCTACCACAAAGAATCACTGAGCCAACATGCCTACCTAAGCACCACCATCAATGACCATACCATTACCCTCAACCACGATAACATCGCCACTACCCTACAACTCCCCTCTCATTCCTACGAGGTCCTGAAATTGAACATCCTGTCCAAATTACACCATTTCACCCATATTACCCAAGACATGTGCGTTGGCCATACTGGCTCAGGGCAGACCATACGTAGATCACACATGCCCCACCAGATGTGGTTCATCAACCACGTCTTCAAATGATACATCTACCCTTTAGGCCATGAATATGAGAGAATAAAAGAGATTCATCATGCCCTCCATACCATCTATCGCGACGACTAGTTTCACCCTGGTCTGATCATCATGGAGGGCATGCATATAGCTGGCCGCATCATCAACCATGCCACTGACTCCAAACTCCTCCTACCTTATTCCTGAACAGTCACAACGATCCTCAGATCCAAAGCCTTTCCTATACCTACCGATGAGCTCGTCGATAGACTTATCCTAGAGTTCGATTCCATCGATTGGAAGTTAAGCCTGGATCAATTAGATATGGAGGTTAAGAGGGCTAAAGATCAAGCCCAGGCACGTCGGGAGTGAGAGGCACAACGTCTACCTCTACTTAAGGATACGCCATATGATTAGACCTACGATAATATTTATGCCTTCAGAGGTGAGGCCCTATGGCTGTAGTCATACATGCGCTCATATTTCCAACTGGCTCATCCTGATCACCTAGAGGATATCTTAGCCCAGGGAGAAGCCGCTTATCAGTCTGCGTTTCCACGGCTTGCTCAGCAAGCTGCCGAGTTAGCTTGTGAGGAGGAAGAGGCTACTTAGGCTAGTGATGAGGGAGGTGATGACGAGGGTAGGAGTGATGGTGATGGTGATGGCTAGGGAGTTTTGGGTTAGAGTTGGTGTTAGTTGATAGAGACGATGACTAGGAGTTAGGTGGTATAGCCAATTTTTTTGCTTTTTTACTTGTATTTGATGGGGGGGGGGGGGGGGGGGGGTATTAGACATTCTCAAACTATTGGCATGTATATTATTTCATTTTAATGCTATTATTGTTCTTTTTGCATTTCATTTTGTTCTTAGGAATCTGATGTACCTGGCTTCGACCGGTTTAGTTTATTTGTTGTTTTTCTTTTCATTTTTCTCTTTGGGTTTGTAATTATTATTTTGTCACCCATTCTTTTTGTTAAGTTTCTTTTTGGTATGATTATATTCTTGAAACTTACATTAGTCACACAGTTAGCTTTACTGCTTATTGGTTATGCATCGACATCCATACTTATCTGGTTAATGTTTTGAATTAAACACTTTTAAGACCTTTATAATAATCATTAATCACGGTCAAACTCGTTCCCCATTGCACTATATAGGAATCTATTAGGTTCAGGTTTGGGGGAGGTGCTGCCAAAGATTTCTTTAATATTAGAATTATGTCACAGTAAATGAAACATTATGCTTTTTATTGATGCACATTCTCAATAAACCAATAACGTTAATTTTTTATTTTTGTTTTGTTAACAAAAACTAATTCAGTTGTAGTTTGTGGTTAGTTCTTGTTTCAGGTTTATATTTTCAGCAATCCATACAGCTTGCCTCCGTCCTCTATTCATACTTTAAAACTACTATGGACCACCCTATATCTCCTCCATCTTCACCTGATAGGACCTCTAGTGAGTCGAGTCATCGTTCCAACTGTAGTTCATCTACCGACGATACCTCACCTAGATCACAAGTACCTAAATCCAAATCATACGGTCTGGTCGGCCATCCTGGTTGTGATCCCTGTTCTTGGTACCATCGTCGTCCTTGCGTCCCCATACCTGTTTGTTCTAATTCTTCAGATGGTGAGGCTGATCTGTTTGACACTGACCCCACATATTTAGATGGTCCCTATAGTGCTCCACTGACTTCGTTTGAGTCTTCTTCTTCTTCTTCTTCTTCTTCTTCTTCAGATTCAGCCGAGACCTCGACCGATGATGATGAGGACGAGGATGACGAGGGAGTTATCTAGAGTCTAGATGTTATTCCTTCTAGTGAGCCTATTGAGATCACTGTCGCTTCACCCGAGGTCACATATCCTTATTAGGAATTGCTAGATTATGTGCCAGACGTTGTTAGACAGTGGCCTGGACACCCGTATTGGTCCCTTGAGGATATCGCCTCCATTTTTGCACCTTATGACAGTTCAGAAGAGGATGAGGTAGACTTGGCTCCAGAGATCACTGAGGATGAGGACAAGGAGATAGAGCCGCCTTTCATTCCCACGGAGCATCCAGATTGGGCGTTGATTGACTCTTATTTCTGAGATGCCGCACCACCTGCATCATATGCTTTTAGTGGCATGGATGTGCTGGTTATATTCACCATGGAGTACATCCATGTCATTGTCATGTTCCCACCGACATAGGGACATACGGTGACTAGGTTTGGGGGAGTATTATGGAATTTTGTTTAGTAGGAGTTGTCATTTATTTTAGGAGTATTTTAGGAGTAGTAGTTTTATTTTGTTTCCTTTATTTTTCGTTTGTTAATAGCTTTAGTAGTTAAGAATTTTTCTTGTTCAATTTCATTTAAAGTTTTCATTTTCTTGATTCGTTGTAAAACAAAAAAAATTATTATGAAGGTTATAATAATAATAAAGTATGTTTTCTTTATATGTTCAACATACAATTTCTTTCTTGATTGACTAGATTTTTATTGAGAACATCTTAAGGTTAAGAGAGTACATAATCCAATGTCTACTAAAGTTACGAAGGTATGTCTTGAAAGTTATATATCGTTGGAATCATTGCTTTATATCTTGAACTTGCATACGTATTTATGCACGGCACATAGTCATGTGGATGCATGTTGATATTGAATTATAATATGGCTTAGATTTTTAGATAGCAATATTGTGGAGACTAAACCGGTGAGCTTTAGAGCCTTTCATCCTTGTTGAGGGTTATAAAATTACTTTATCGAATCTCCTTGGCAAAGCGCATTATCTAGTTGATTAGTCTCATTATTTCTTTGTTTTGATTAAAAGTCGAGTTAGTATTATAATTACCATGTTTAATAAAATAAAAATATATTTCCCTTAATGTCATAACATTGAAAGATCATGTGACCTTAGGAGATGATATTAGGCCATCCTTATATTAAACCCTTTTTGTCCTTTGACCTACCCATTACAATAATTTTATATCCTTTGTTAGCCCCTTGAGCCCTTAAATAAGCCATTTTTTTGTTCACCCATTATCCTACCCACTCCAATATGGAGTTTGCTGACATATCAAATTACCTAA
Source organism: Hydrangea macrophylla (assembly GCA_033977485.1). Lineage (NCBI taxonomy): Eukaryota > Viridiplantae > Streptophyta > Magnoliopsida > Cornales > Hydrangeaceae > Hydrangea > Hydrangea macrophylla. The sequence goes on along the minus strand of CM066992.1, from coordinate 44,701,743 downwards.
CCCCTGTCCAAAAGTGGTTGAAAATGGTCGTTCATAAAGAAATTGGGCTAATAACGACTAGTAAAAAGTAGAGTGTTGAGTAGTATAAAAAAAAGGAAGTGATATAAAAGAAAAGTATATATCGGAAAAAGGAAAGAAGAAAAAAAATGATTGAAAAAAAAAAGAAGAAAGAAAAAATATATGAAGTAGTAAATGGAAAATAAACAGTCCTTGTAGTAAAAGCTCTTATATTATATGTTACGCCCATTCATATCTACTTAAGGACTTTTTGAATTCCTTTACCTTTCTTTTCTAGCTATAACCCTTGACTGATATTATAACCTTTTTAAAGTCCTATTTGATCCTAGGGAAACATGATATAAATATGAAAACGATAGAAGAAGGGAACAAAATATGGTAGTGATAATATTTACTTGACAATCACTATCAATCTGTGAGACTATTTTTCTTTCGTGTCATACGTTGTTGCGTGTCATAGGCGAGCTCTATTTTGTTTTATAAATAATCATCTCCCTCGCATATACTTGAGTGATTTCACCTATTTCTAAGAGATTTCGTTTTAGAGTATGATTAACAACGTGAGATTTGTAGTCAAAGCATCACTAAATATTTATCTGAGTTATATTCCAAGTTTATGATCCACGAGTATCCACTTGATTACCACTCACACACATCCGAGTTTTTGATATACTCTATTGATTCTTTCGATATATATATTTAAAATATTTTCATGATTTAGGTTGATGTACAATTATGTTACTCTCACTAAAGGTTTTATTTGAAATTCAATTTTAGCAAAGAAGGATTCGAATGTTGAAATATTGAATTTTGAATAAAAAATTTTCTTTTCACAAGTTAATAAAGATGGTTGTGGGTGACTTGTTGACGAGAACCCTCACGAGACTTCACTTGTTCGACTAGGGACACCTAGAGGTTTAAAAGGCTTGTTGCACTGGCTAAGTGCAATCGCGATCCATGCGATAATGTTAAAGGATTTTTACTAGTAGTTTTATTTTATTATTCTTTTTGCTCGAGGACTAGCAAAATGTAGGTTTGGGGGTGTGATCGGGAGAAAACAAGTCCTAATTACACGCCTTAATTCACATTTGTTAGCACTTTTTATCCTATTTTTGTGTACTTTTACTTCATTTTCCATTTTCTGTCAGGTTGTAGAAGAAAACGAGAGTTCCAGGCTAAAAAGGGTGTGAAAATAGAAGAAAAGAAGTAGAAAAAAGTACCTAGCGCGAATTTCAGGAATCGCACTCGCGCGAATTTTAGGAATCGCACTCGCGCGACCTATAGAAAAAAGTGAAAATGCGTATTTTTAAGTACTGAAGACCCCTACGTGAATAGAATTGCCTAATTACATCCAGAAAGTGAAATATAGCAGTTTTAGACGGATTAGGTTTACAAAAGCTTTCCTAATCCCTCTACAACTATGTATACAACATTCTAAATCGATTGGAGGGTTACACATCAACACACACATCATACCATACAACTTTGGGGCAAGAGAAGAAGAAGATCTAGTTGTAAAGGTTTCTGATGGTTACAATCAACTTCATCTACTTGTTTTCATCAGCTTTGCACAACTAAACACCTATTCTAGGGTTTCAATGAAACCCTAGCTATGTAAAGGGGGATTCTTTTCTTTCTTTCTTTAGGATTTTATGTTTTTGGATAGTAATTATATGTTTGAAGATTATAAATGTATAATCGGATTTTAAATGTTAATAATCAATAGTATTTTGGATTTATTCTTGTCTTAGATTCTTCCTTGAGCTTATTGAACCCAATATTCCTTGATTTCTGTGATTGATAGGAATATCTACATACAATAGTGCTTATGTGATTGTGATATTTACATCTTTTATGGTTCATGCTTAGGAAAGATAGGTTGTGCTACACCCTAGTTATAGGTAGACAATTCATGCCAACTGAAGATAAGTTCTGCTTAGGTTAAACTAGTGATATCTTCTTGTTGATAGTATCGGGCTTGTAGCTCGATAAATCTTAACTATCCAATCATAGATCTTAAAGTAAGAAGTATAGACCTCTGATGCGTAGTTAGTGGTGGATTTGTAATCCTAGATCCCATTCACTCATATTAAAACAACCTTAAATATTGCACGTATTTACTTAGTGTTAAGTTTAGTATCTTATTTCCATAATTTCTTAGTTTAATAGTAGTAGTTAAATAAACAATCAATCAACTTCCGTTTTTATAACTAAATAGATTTAGGTTTTATTAATTAAAGGATAAAAATAATCAATCTATGGGTTCGACCTTTACTTCTGCACTACAAATTAGAAAGTAAAGCATACTTTTATATCTTAATTTTGACGAGATTAGATACTAACCAAGTCATCCAATAGTAGATGGTCAGCTCTGTCTATTATGCGGAATGATGCTGCACTGTTATTCCAAAAATTAATGACAAATTTGAAACCATAACTTGGATGCACAATGTCACTTTATAATGTATATTCATATATAGTACTTTAATACTTACAATAGGCCTTCTTTATCTTGCATTTTGTGTAGTAGGGTTTGATCCTTGGCCTTCAAGTAATGATAAACTGGGAACTTATTGGAAGTTGGCATTTCATAGCATTTTTCTACTATTTCATCAACATTAATGGCTGCTTTTCCTGTTTCCTTGTCAGCCTTTGTTTTGCTCCTTGTTTGACGAGTTGTTTTTTGCCTTTTTGGTGTGTACACAAATTCCTTCATTCTCTTCTTTATTCCCAGTTTCACCTTGACTCCTCGAACTAGTGAACTTTGCAAAATTTCCTGAATGGTCATCTCTGCGCATTTATACTTGTTTTTTGGCGTGGCCGTCTTGTTTTTATCTTTTTTTCCCACATTCTTCTTCTCATTGGTCACCTTATCATCGATCTTGTTACGCTCATCAATCTTCTTAGCATTAGTGCCATCGGTCTCTATCAATTCATCCCCATTCTTGTTATCAGGTTCATTTGGTTTGAAATTGAACCTTTTCTGTAACTTTATTCAACTTAAAAACAATGTCCTTTTCCATCAGCTTAGCATTTTGAACTCTTAGGTTTTTTAGTTCTGATCTCAATGATTTAATCATAGATTCCTTCTTCTGTATATTTTTTGTTTAAGCAAATTTTAAAAAATCTTTTTTACAAAATAAAGTAATTCACTTTTTTTGAAAGGGCAGCAAAAATGTGTATCTTCCTTTCTAAAATGTAGCAAAATTAACTTTTGTGTGTGATCAGAAATTTACCTCATTCACTAAGTTGTCGACATGGTTAATCATGATCTAGTCCCGTTGCTCTATATTCTCTATTATAAGCCTTTGTACCTCTTCATTCAAGGACTTAATTTCAACTTCTTTGTCTTTGATCATTTCTGCAACATCCATTTTATTCTTTAATTCTCTATTTTTCATCAATTCAAATTGTTCGTGCAGGAATTGGACATATGGATCATTGTCCGATGAGGTATCACTCGTGGAAGCTTTTTGATTCATACTTTCAAAATGTAAATCAACTCTACTTCTTAGATTCTGTGCCTCTTCTTCCCTTACTTTAACGAAATCCTCCAAACAAGCAATTTTTGTCTCCTTGCACTTCATGTCAATGCAAAGTAGGCTATAATCGCGCTTGATTTCTGCAATAGTTTGATCCGCATTTGCTTTTGCCTTAATGATTGAATTATTTTCAGCCATCAACATTGCAATTCTCATTTCAATTCATCGGTTGCATTTTCTTCGTCTTTTTTTCAAATCTTCAATTGTTGCTTTTAGCACTGTCATCACATTTCCATCATCCATCCTTGCTCTTTTCAGATCTTCAACTTCTTTTATCAGATCTTCGATCATTCTTTTGCCCTTTTCTCTATCTTCTTTAGAAGATTCAAATCCGCTTTTTGCCATACCATACGGTGTTGGAGTTGTGCCTCTTGTTGTCTTGTCACTAGAGAGTGCAACATCATACAAATCAAAGTCACCTAGATTAAAAGTTGGAATTTCATCTTTCCGGAGGCTTTGATATGAGAATTCTTGTCTCAAGGTTGAATACTTTATGCTCTCAGCATCATATATTTGCTCAAAATTGTAATCTTTTTCTGTTTGATGTGGTGAATTGGGTATTGTGTTAGATGCTTTTCCATCTTCTGTTGCAGACACCATTCATCATTATTGTCTCTAGACCAGAAATTCACATCCCCATCTAAGTCAACAGGCACCATTTCATCATCATCATCTCCAGATTCGAAATTGATGGTCCCATGTAAGTCAATGTACTGTGATGTGGATGCCTCTTCATCATTACCCTGAGCCCACTCATCTGGGCTATCTTTAGTGCCTTCATAAATCGTCTCTTCAAATTCTTCCTCATCATCAGAATTTTTTGTTTCAGCTTCACTTGCTTCATCATCTCTGTCTGTACCAGTATTGTCATCGCTATCATGCGACTCATCTACAACAACTTGCAAGTACTTTCTTGTAAGACATCCATAAGCTTTTCTTTCTCTCTTTTGAAGTTAACATTAGTGCAGCTGAGTGAAGGAAGAAGTTGCAGCGGTACCTCACAAACTTCTTACTGGGGCAGCACTATAGGCGCGAGTGTTTGGATGCACGTATACATAAAGAGACATTCACATTCATTTATACACGAGCAAAGCTTTGTGAAATTCCACAAAGTTACTTCGACCTTTCTGAAATGGTGCAACAAAACATACTTTTGTGAAATTTTACAAAAGTAATCCAAGTTTTCTAAAAAAAGTTAGCAAAACAAATTCTTTTCTGCAATTTCAGAAAAACTATTGATTCAACATTACTTACAGTGAACTACATACTATTTCACAAAAGAAATTCAGCAAAAAAAAAACACACACTCTTGTGAAAAAAGATGCACATTCATTACATGAGCAAAGTTTTGTGAAATTTTACACAAGTAATTAGGTGTTCTAAAATTAATTGAGGTACTTGAGTGTCATCGAGATTTGATATTTCTAGACGCCTTAGCTTCTTGTTGAGATCAATCAGGTTCCATTTGATAAATCTTGGGATACAATTTTCTGACAACGGTTTAACAATAGAGGTGTGCTCACAAAGCCAATACTGCATTTTGTAAGATTTGACATCCTTAGTATATAGAAACAACATAAATTTTGCTCTTATATTAACTTGAAAATGTTTGGTATACCTGAAGCGCGATAACACATTCGGTCACTGGATTATTGTTTGCTTTCTTAATTGCTCCTAATAGAGTTGAACAAACTACCTCTGCCCATCAATATTTGGACATTTCTTCAATGTCATTGACATAAATAACAAATGCCCACTTAGTTGTGAATCCAGTGGTCGTAAAAAGTAGGGATAGGAATAGATTTAAACACAGTAGGCATACTACATCTTGAATGTCATCCTTACTTGTTCCCTTCACAGCTTCTTCAATTGCATCTCTTATATTTTTACCATCTAGCCTCTCCGTATCCTTAAATCGTCTTCTGACAAATGGTGTCATTTTCTTTTTACCAGAACCCAAGTCAATTGGCACTTTTCCAACCATTATCTTGAAGATCAAAGATATATCCGTTGCATTATTGGAATGAGATAACTCACTATTTGAAATCGTTTCTCTCTTGGTCGATACAGTTGAATAATCCTTGTTGAAATCTTATCAAGCTTTCTTTCATTCGTCACTCTTTTCCTTAAGAAAGCATTGAATAGGTGCCAAAATGGTGTTTTCTTCAATTCTATGACATGCTCTTCTCTAAGTTTTATTTCACGCATCAGTTTCACCAAGGTTACTAGTGTGTCTTGATATTGAGGGTTTTTTTTTTGTTTTCTTGGTTTTGTACTTTTGGTGGCTTCTTGATAGGATTTCTGAATGCGGGAGCTACAGATTAAACATTCACACCGTTACTTTTACCAAAAAGTTTTTTTAACAATAGCATATCAAAATTACGAATCTCAGTCAACATTAAAAGCAAACATTTCACCAAAATGTGTTTCATCTCAATTTGGAAACCACATTATGAATCTCAGTCGACATTAAAAGCAATCATTTCTTTAGAATGAGTTTCATCTAAATTTCGGTACCACATTATCATTGCACAATGGAGTTAGTTGTTCCAATATTTAATTTTCAATATGCTGAATGTAAATAGTAAGTGATCAAGCCCTACTCATGAAGTTTTTGGCTGATAAAGTTCTTTTCCTTTATGGTATTATAATACTAGAATTATAGAGAGGGGTAGCTCCGTAGCAACCTATCATGATTTGCCTTCAACTTATCAAACCAAAATTAAAGAATAATCTCCAAACCATAAAAAGCAATGGTAAAGGCAAAACAAAGTCGTAATGAAATGAACACTAGGAAAGACATTACGAAGTGTAAATCATCTGAAATCAACTCGAATTATCCTGAAGCAGAGGTTTCAAATTAGTGCTTCTAAAACCCAGAGAACTCAGAACACAATTGGTGAATCCATTTAATCAGCTCAAAGCAAAATCAATACTCATAATCAGCTTTAAATCATCTAAAATGAACTACAATCAATTGAAATTGGAAAATGAACTAAAATCTTGGGCAAAGCTATTGAAATCAATTGAAATGATCTCCCAAAAGCAATTTACACTTGTAAATGAAATTGCAAAGTAAATTTATAGCCCTAATTTAAAAAATATGTGAAATCAAAAAGAATGTTCATGTTATATCAGTTGAACCTAATAGATTGGTTAGGCATGTGAATAATGTGAAGTTCAGTTGAACCTAATAGATTTTTATGTAAATGCTCACTATACTTGGACTAAGCTCCAATTTGACTCAACAACATTCATGTAGCATAGTAAATTCACTTTACATTTGTACATCAGTCGCCAAAAGCAATGTGCATCAGTCACCAAAAGCAATATACATTTGTAAATGAAATTGCTAAGTAAATTCGTATCCCTAATTTGAAAAATATGTTGAATCAAAAAGAATATTAATGTTGTATTTGTACCTTTCTTTCCCATATTTTTTATTTTCAGAACTTGAATGTTTGCTTCTTCAACTTCAATGGCGACTTAGTGTTTTTCAAGCTTCAAATCTGCAATTTCTTCAACTTCAATGTCGACTTAGGGCTTTCAAGCTTCATATCTTAGATTTCTTCAGTCTTAGGGAAAAACTCCATGGTGAATATCTTTGTCTCTTCATAATCTTTGAATTTTTATCTCTTCAATGCTGAATCTCTTCATCTCTGCGTTTTGTGTTCTTCATCTCTGCGTTCATAATCTTTGAGTTCTTCGTCTTTGTGCTTTTGTGTTGATTCTGAGTTGTTTTTGATCAGTTAAGGTGCAAAAGAAGTGATAAGGGAATTTTTGTCCTAATGTCTTGCAGGGACTTCTCAGTAAGTCCTATTTCTAAATGGGCCTAAGTTCATATGAATGGGCTATTTTGGACTGATAACCAATTGCCCATAATATAAAACCAGAATCAAAGTGACTTTTCTTATTAATATGGTCCCTATTTGTATGGTAGGACGTACAGGGGTGTGTAGATAAATATCACATTACAATTAGATCTCTAGTTTAATACAAAGTGTGGACAACCACACATAAATATGTAATATTTACTACACTCCCCCTTGGATGGCCACCATTAAATGATTGTTGCCTCATTAAAACCTTGCCAAGGAAAACCCAGTGGGAAAAAAATTGAAGTAAAGGAAAAAGAGTACAACATTCTTTAGGAAGTTGGTAAATGCGCATAATGCTGCCTCATTAAAACTTTGATAAGAGAAAACCCTGTGGGAAAAACTCTAATCGAAGGAAAAAGAGTATTGCGCGCCTAAGATTCAAATATTGCATACTTTAGGATGTTTCTTTTATGATCATTCCCCCTTATTTAGAGAAAATTTCAGTTGGTCTGATGATCCAGAAGACACAGTCTGATTTCGTACACCAATTTCTGAAAAGTTGACTTGGGTAATGCCTTGGTAAAGAGATCAACAAGGTTATCGCTTGATGGAATCTGTTGACTTCAATTTCACTATTCTTTTGAAGTTCATGTGTGAAGAAAATTTTGGTGAAATGTGCCTGATTCAATCTCCCTTGATGAAGCCTCCTTGAATTTGAGTAATACATGCAACATTATCTTCATAGATTGTATTCGGCTCATCAATTATTGAAGTTAATTAACAACTACTTCGTATATGCTGGACTAATGATCTTAGCCAGACACACCCTTTGGCTTACTTCATGGAGTGCTAGAATTTCAGAATGGTTGGAGAATATAGCTACTAAAGGTTGTTTAGTAGAGCGCCAAGAAATAGCTGCATTATTGTTCATGAATACATAACCTGTTTGTGAGAAACCCTTATGAGGGTCAAACAAATAACCTGAATCTGCATAACCAACTAAGTGGGGATGATTAGATAAATTAGACGAATAAAACAAGCCCATATCAATAGTCCCATGAAGGTATCTAAAAATGTGTTTTATTCCAATCTAATGTCTATAGGTGGGTGCAGAACTAAATCTTGTAAGCAGATTCACAAAAAATGCAATGTCTGGTCTTATACTTTGAGCCAAGTACAATAGTGCACCAATAGCACCCATGTATGGTACTTCACGACCAAGGATTTATTCGTTTTCTTCTTTTGGTCGGTATGAATCTTTCTTTACAACTAGGGACCTGACGACCATGAGTGTACTTAGTGGATGAGATTTGTCCATATTAAAGAGCTTCAACATCTTTTCAGTATAGCTTGATTGATGAACTAATATCCACTAGTACTTCTCTCGAGTTGCAGGCCGACACAATTTTGTTTCCCCAAGGTCTTTCATTTCAAACTCTTTCTTTAAATAGCTAGCAGTTTTCTCAAGCTCTTCTGGAGACCCATTTAGATTTATATCATCCACATAAACTGCTACTATGGCAAATCCATTTGCAAATTTCTTTATGAAGACGCATGAACAAATGAGATTGTTTTCATAACCTTCCATATAAAAACAAAACCAAGTTCACTTAGACGGTCACACTCTTCCGGATTGTTTCAAACCATATAATGCATGTCTAGTTTGATCGAGTACGTACTCCTTGGTTTTTATTCAGGTAAAGCCAATCCTTCAAGGATCTTCATGTAAACATATGTGTCCAAGTCTCCATATAGATATGCAATTACTACATCCATGAGTCTTATGTCTAGTTTTTCAGAAACTGCGAGACTTATTAAATATCTGAATGTGATTGCATCCATAACTGGGGAGTAATTTCTTCATAATCAATCCCAGGTTTAAGCAAGAAACCTTGTACTACAAGACGTGCCTTATATCATGCAATCTCATTTTTCTTAATCCTTTTTCTCACAAATACCCATTTAAAACCTACCAGATTTACATTCTTTGGTGTTTGTGCTATAGGTCCAAATACACCACATTTTTTTTAGGAGATTTCAATTATGCTTTAATTGCTTCTTTCCATTTTGGCCACTCATTTCTTTGTCGACACTCATTTATACTATGTGGTTCAGTACCATCATTTTCATCATTACCCTTGGATATTTCAGTGGCTACTACATAAATAAATTTATTATCGATGACTAATTTCTTTCATTCCCACACTTTTCCTGAAAATAAATGGAATATTAAGATCTCACTATTATCAGGTACTGAGTCATAGTCTCTTCAAGGACTAGTGCCTTTTCTAAGGCATTATCTTTCGCAGATATTTTAGGAAAAGTGGACTTTTGGTACATAACCTTTTCTAGAGTGCTATGAACATGTTCTTCTAGAGCTTTATTAGGGCACAATTTTTCATTCACTCTACACTTTTGGGGAGCTAAATCTTTGGAACTTATAGGTCTGCCACGCTTCTGGTGTGCAACAGATTCATTTGTTGCCATATTCGAAGTTCGTCCTTCAAGGACATTAATCGAGTGGGTGCATTCATAGTTGGCACATATGACTTTGTCACCTTAGCTGCATCATTAAATGAATCAGGTAATTGGTTTGCAATTTCCTGTAAATGCAATATTCACCTTACCTCATAATCACATTAAGAAGTTCTTGGATATAGATGAGACAAAGTGGAAATATTCCACAACAATTCTCGCCATTCTCTATTAATTGTCTTTTCTCCCCTTAACGATGGAAAAACTGTCTGATCAAATTGATAATCTGCAAACTTGGCAGTAAATACATTACCTATTAATAGTTTTAGAAAACGAATAATAGAAGGTGAGTCAAAATCAACATAAATTCCCAAACACCTTTGGGGGGCCCATCTTAGTACATTTTGGGAGTGGTATAGAAACATGTATTGCATAACCAAATTTTTGCAAGTATCAAATGTTAGGCTGACAACCTGTCACAAGTTGTGTAGGTGAGAACTGATTATAAGAAGTAGGTCTAAGTCTAAGTAACATTTCAGCATTCAAGATAGCATGTCCCTAAGCACTAATAGGTAGTCTAGATTGCATAAATAAGGGCCTTGTAACAAGTTAAAGGGGTTTAATTAGGGATTCTGCTAAACCATTTTGTATGTGTACATGTGGGACAAGATGTTCAACATCAATTCCTATGGATGAACAATAGTCATCAAAAACTTGAGAGGTAAATTTTGCCGTATTGTCAAGGTGAATAGACTTAATTGGCTAGTTCAAAAAATGTGCCTTAAGTTTAATAATTTGACTGAGTAATCTAGAAAAGGCAAGATTACGTGTAGAGAGTAGGCATGGATGTGACCATCTTATGGAAGCATCTAATAAGATCATGTAATATCTAAATGGGCCACTAGCATGGTGAATTGGACCACAAATGTCAACTTGTATCCTTTAAAGAAGGATGGTGACCCAGAAACAATTTTAAGAAATGGTGGTCTAATAATAAGTTTTCCTTGTGAACAAGGAATACAAAGTTGTCCACTAGGCAAAATCAAATGTTGGTTTTCTAGAGTATGCCCATTTGAGTTATCCACTATCTTCTTCAACATTGTAGATCCAGGTTGACCCAAACGATCATGCCAAAGAATTAAATTACTCGGGTCTTTGAGCTTCTGGCTCCCTTTAAGCTTCTGGTTCATAATGGCATGTGATTCAACAATCTCAAATGTTGTGTAATATAGTCCTAATGAGAAAATAGAGAATTTTTCCAATGTAAGCTTCTGGCTTCCATCATAAGAAATTATGCATAAAATTCTTTGTTACCTTCATTTTTAGTTTCAATATGATACCCATTCATGCGTATATCTTTAAAACTTAGTATGTTTCTTTGAAAACTACTTGAATATAATGCATTTTGAATGAATAGGCGAGTACCATTTGGTAACAAAATATGGGCTCTTCCAGAGCCTTCAATAATTTGTGCAGATCCAGCTATAGTGGACATATTTTGTTTGTTAAGTTCTAGTGTAGAGAAGAACTTTTGACATTTAAGTATGGTGTGGGTTGTCCCACTATCGACCAGACATATATCATCCCTGTAGTTTTGCATCCCAAGATCCATACCTTGAAAAATAAAGTCAAGAATAAAAATATTTAAGCAATGAACTATCTTAAATATTATTCAACGCATAATTATTCAAATGTCCCAAACAAAACTCGTCCCATGCAAATAAGTAAAATAAAAATAATTCCAACTAAAGAAATTATCCAGCTAGCTAGACCGAGGCTGGTGGATCTCCTAACATTATACTGAATGCCTCATTAGTGACAGTCTCTCCATCGTCATCTTGAAAAAAATCTGAATAATCCAAGTGGGTGTTGCCAATTGTGTATCCAGATGGGATATCACTATTTTTCCATTCTTCCAATAAGTTTGTCTCCGCAGTTCTAATAGATGCTTGGTATTGCTCCACCTCCTGCTTGGACGCACGACAATTGCTTGACCAATGTCCACTTTTTCCACATCTATAACAAACATCATTGGACGTAGTAGGATTATTAGGTGTGCCCTTGTTACCTTTGGTAGGAGTTGCAAACCATTTCTCGTGGTTCTTGAAATTAACATTCTTTTGTGGACCAAAATTATTGTAACCACCTCTCTTGAACTGATTATTATGACCACCTCTTCTTGGGTGTCACCTCTTCCAGAGCTATTATCTCTAGCATTATGATGTTTTATTAGAACCTTACTATTTTCCTGCGCACAAGGAAGCAAGTTACCAATTCTGAATACTTGACAAAGTTACGCTCTCGATATTGCTGTTGTAGGAGCACATTCGAGGCATGGAAGGTTGAGAGTGTCTTTTTTATCATTTGAGCATCTGTCACTTTTTCACCACATAATTTAAGACAAGAGATAATATTGAATAATGTGGAGTTATATTCTAAAACCGTCTTAAAATCTTTGTACCTCAAGTTCAAAAACACACTTTGTTCATTGGGAAGTATGACCATCTTCTGGTGGTTATATCCGTCCTTCAGGGACTTCCATAGACTCAAGGGATCTTCCTCAATTAAGTACTCGTTCTTGAGGTCATCATGAATATGGTGACACAAAAAAAAAACAAGTGCAGATGCTTTCTCTTAAGGAGACATTTTATTTCCTTCATTAATAGCATCATCCAACTTTTTAGACAGTAAGTTTAGTTTGGCATCAAGTTGCCAAGACAAATAGTTCCCTCCATTGACAGCAAGAGCCTTAAATTCAAGTTTTGTAAGACTCGACATCTGAAGAGAGAAAAATTAATAAACAAATAAACAATTAAAGAAGATATACAATTTGGGCATGGTAAAAATTAGAATGCTTCAGGATTTTAAATTTTATCATGTGAAACTTCTAGTTTCAATTAACCCTTTTATTTGAATAATAAAAATAAAAATATAAATAACTTCCATTAGCTAGAATAATAGAACTTCTGGTTCCAACATACATCTCACAAATCCTTAGGTCTGGATTCTTTATTCCATGGAGAATTTTAGGTTCTAACCATGTCACATATCTTTAGGTTTGAACAATTATTTCAGAAGGAACTTCAGGTTCTCATATATATCACAGATCTTCAAGTCTGGACTATTATTTTATATAGAACTTCGAGTTCTAATTTATGCATATATATTAGTCTATATATAGATTTGAGCCATATCAGGGAATTAAAACAGGATTTACATAAGGAATGGAGTAAATCACCATAATCATCAACTAGTAAAATAATATAAAATTAAAACAAAAGATCTACACTTTTAATGACAACCAAGTTAAAAAAATCAATAGTAAGGTATTTGAGCCATGAATCCATGTGGACCAAAAAAATTATGAATTAATCAAACTCAACCAAGTCCAATATATATGATCTTCCTTGATTTAGGGCTTTATATATAAAAAAATTCCAACCTTTAATGTCTTGTTAACAAGTTATGACAAAGTAAAGTCAAATTAAAAAAATATATATATAAATATATAAAATTTGGCTTCAAAACAGATGGTGGCTTTGTGTTAGGTTCAAAAACAAAAGAAATTATGTGAGCTTATGGCTTCAAAATAGATCGTGTATTACTGTTGGTTCAAAAAAAAAATCATGTGATCTTATGGCTTCAAAAAAGATCGTGTATCATGGAAATTCTCCATGGAATCCGTATATACCTTATGTGATTTCTATTATGAAGAAAGAAAGCTAACCTATTTTCAATAACTAGGGTTTTGAGAGGCTATCGTGCTGATAACGTGTTATAATAGAGAGAGAATAAATGAGAGCAGAAAATAAAACTAGAATCAAAGTGACTTTTCTTATTGATATGCACCCTATTTATAGGGTAGGGTAGAGGTGTGTAGATAAATATCACTTTACAATTAGATCCCTAGTTTAATACAAAATGTGGACAGTGACACATAAATATGTAATGTTTACAACACTAATATGTTTTAAACATAATAAAATTTTATTTTAAATTTTTTTGTTAGCCCAAGTTAATATATATATATATATATTTTCTTATTTGTATCTAATAATGTTTAATTCGAATGATAATTGTTGGGTTTTGGCAAGAAATGTCTATTCCTACTTAAGTGGAAATAGTCTTTTCAAAAGGAATGTGCATTACACTATATCTTCTCATTTCCAAAAATGAAGTTAAAGAATAATCATTCAATTCCGAATTTCGTTCCCTTATAGAATTAAATAGGTATAGGAGAGTAAACAAAACAAAACATATATAAGATTTGATAATGGAAAATAATTGCAATGAAACAAAGTGTATCCATACAATTTTGAAGGGCACATACATACATACAAAAATGTACATCCCAACTAAAACAAGTGCTCTGAGTAAGAGAAAGATAAATCAAGCCAACTACCAACCCATGCATACCGATGCGTTCAAGGAGGGATTGAGTGAATTTGTGGCCTAGTGGTATGACCTTCACTTCTCCTTGAAGAGGTGGAGGGTTCAACTCTCCCTATAGGGAGAGCATGTATGAGGGTTTATGTAATTGTGGGCATTCCCCAACAGCACCCCCCCCCCCCCCCCCCCGCCTCCCTCCCTCCCTCCCTCCCACATGTGTGAATGATTCTTGTGTGTGTAAGAAGAAAGAGATGAAGGGGAATTTTTTTGATGATTTTATTCCTCAACAATGTTGCAAAATACATACATGAGGCAGAGAAGCGAAAAATGAAAGAAAATACAGATAAGATCAAAAAATATAATCCTAAAAATATGTGACCCATAAATTACGAAGATACTAATAAATACAAAATATTCCAACGCTCCCCTCAAGCTAGAACGAACGCATTCACGAGTCCCAGTTTGAAAATTGAGGACTTCAAGAGAAATGGTTCAATAGACTTTATAAGTACATCAACAGTCTGATCTGAAGATGGAACAAAGCACGGAAAGATAATACTGGGATGAACTTTCTCACGAATAAAGTAGATATCAACCTCAACATGCTTGGTACGCTCATGAGGAATAGAGTCATAAGCAAGCATTATAGCAGACTTATTATCACAAAATATTGTTGAGGGTTTAGACACGGAGACCCCAATTCTTGTAAAATAGACCAAAGCCAAATAAGCTTACATGTACCTTGTGCAATGCCATAGCACGATATTCGGCTTCAGTCGATGATCTTAAAATAATAGATTGTTACTTGCTTTTCCAATAGATCATGTATTTACCATAGAATGTGTAAAAAACTGAATTCGAACTCCTATCACTCTTGGAACTAGCATAGTCCTCAATTGTGAAACATGTGACTCTAGATTGTAATCCTACCACAAAGAAAAGACCCAGGCCTGGGCAAGTTTTAGGGTACCAAAGAGTATGATGAACAGCTTCCATATGAAAAGTACGCGAAGAATGCATAAACTGGCTGACTAGACTCACAACAAAAGCAAGATCAGGTCTAGTATTCGTCAAATAAATGAGATGACAAATAATACATTGATAAGAAGCCGGATCAAATAACAGCTCTCCTGACTCAGATGATATTTTGACATTTGGATCCATAGGTGTGGAAGTAGGGCTATAACCCATCATGCCTATATCACTAAGGAGATTCAAGATATATTTCCTTTGGTTCATTGAGATCCCATGACGAAATCGGGCAATCTCAATACCAAGAAAATACTTGAGAGGACCCAAGTCTTTGACATCAAACGCCATTTCAATTTGTTCTTTTACCCTGTCATTAACTTAAACTGATAAAATAATACACCGACCATTCGAATATTGTCAAATAAAGCAGGTGTAAATAGAGTGACACCTAGTAAATCCAATAGAGAGAATAACATCACTGAAGTGATTGAACCACACCCGAGGAGACTGCTTTAACCCATAAAGTGACTTTCGTAGCCAACAACTTTCCCAGAGTACTTCCTCTTAGCCTGAAAACCCAGAGGAGTATCCATATAAATGATTTCCTGGAGATCCCCATTCAGAAAGGCATTCTTGATGTCAAGTTGATGAAAGGGCCAAAAATGAGAACCAGCCAAAGAAATAATAAGGTGGACAATAGTTAGTTTGGCTACAGGAGCAAAGGTGGCAGAAAAGTCTTAACCTGAAATCTGAGAATAACGATCAATAGGGCCATCTGAAAGGTACTTAATTGTATAGACCCATTTATACCCAATTGTCTTTTCCCCTAGGGAAAGACAGATAGAGATCCCAAGTCTGGTTATGCTAAAGGGCATCCATTTCTGATGTCATGGCCTAAACCCAATGTGGATTTTGGAGAGCCTTAGATACAGACTGGGGACTTGAAACTGAATCTACCTGACTAAGAAAAGCTCAATAGGGTTGTAAAATAGTTGAATATGAGATATATTGGAAAATGGGGTGATGAGTAGAGCAATTATAACCATACCAATTTACTGGGGTGAGAAATTCTAGTGGATCATCTTACAAGTGCAGGAGAAGTAGGACCTGGATCTGGAGAAGCATTTGGAGGCAAAACATGAGCTTGTGGATGACAGGAGTAACAGAATTAAGGAAAATATGTAATTATTGGTGGTAGGGAATCCTCATTTCCAACCTCAGGAGAAGAAGAATCAAAGGCTAAAATAGGACGAGTTAGCTCGTCAGATTCAATGGAAGTCTCATGAGTCACGGAGATAGAGGAACGATTAGAACCTGCAAAGTAAGAAACATCCCCCAAAAACCCAACATCCATAGAAGTATAGAATAGATGAGCAATAGGGTCATAGAACCTCTAGCCTTTAGATAGAGAAGAATAACCAAGAAGGACACAAAGGATAGCCTTATCATCAAGTTTAGTACTAAGAGGGCTGTGATTCTGAACAAAACAAGTGCAGCCAAGGACACGAGGTAACACATAAAAAAGTGTACAATTGGGCTGAAGAACATGCAAAGGAGCTTTACCATCGAAGACATGACTTGGAGTTCGATTAATAAGATATGTAGCTGTGAGAACTGCGAAATGCCAAAAATATTTAGGTACCTCCATACCGCAAAGGAGACACCGGACATCAGACATAATATGACGGTTCTTTCATTCTGCCACACCATTCTGTTTCGGGGTATATTTACAAGTTGGTTGTTGGAGGATACCCTTTTTATTAAGTTCAGAACATAGATCATTATAAACATATTCACGACCATTATCAAATTGGAGGGTACGATCAATAGTTTGATACCGAGTTTTAACCATTTGTAAAAATTGAGTAAATTGTGGAAAAACTTCAGATTTTTTCTTAAGGAGATAAACCCATGTGCAATGTGAATAATTATCAATCAATGTAACATAATAGCGATACCCATTTAATGCAGTATTAGGGGATAGTTACCACACATCTAAATGTATAATATCCAAAACACAAAAAAGCACGAGATGTGTGAGGAGTATAAGAAGAACGAGTATGCTTAGAAAGTTCACACACCACACAATGAAAGTTATGAGACTTACATGCTTTTATTAAGTATGGAAAAAGTAAACACAAATATTGAAAATTAGTATGTTCTAGCTGGGCATGCCACAACTCTTATAGTTTTATTTAAAAAATTAAGAACTAGAAGTAGAACTAGATAAAATAGAAGCCTGTAAACTTGAAGACACAACTAGCTGTGGTGGTGGCGGTTCCCCAAATAAGTAGAGTCCATCACGCTTATGGCTCGTACCAAAAATCTTCTTCGAAATCAGGTCCTGCCAGAGACAACGATCATGTAAGAAAATGACAAGAACAATTATAACTCTTTTCAAGGCTACTACCTAAAAAAGAATAAAGAAATGGCAGACATGAAGAACAGAGGACAAGGTAAGCATGGGAGATCACCCATATTCTGAACTCTAGTGGTGGAACCATAAGTAATACTTATAGTGTGGTGAACAAGTATAAGAGGGGACAAAAATAGAGATAAATTGTCACACCCCGATTTTTGGACAACCAAATACCCATTCAATAATATCCTAACCAGTATTTAATTGCCCAAAAATCTGAGAGTGAAAAACAATCAACTTGTCACACATTTGAAATAGTAAACTTTGCTGAAAAATGTTCCTCTTTAAAATAATTCACAAACTTTAAGTAACAAAAAAAAATAATCATTTTCATTGAGATCTCCATGATAAAATTCTAAATTATAATTTACAATAATAAAGAGAATTCTGTTGCCATAACAAAATAAGAAATCCACATTTTTACAAAACTTGAATAAGAGCTACTACAATCGTCTCATAACCCCAAAATAATAAAATACAACATGGCCCACAATGCCAAGAAATAAATAAATCAAGATCACGAAGCAAAATAAATAACAATTAAAATCCACTCGTAGATCTCTGAATCACAAAATTTACTCCAACCGCTAACACAAACTATTCCTGAAAATAAGAACCCGGCTACGCTCCACGAAGAACGCACCTGGTGATAAAATCACACGGGTCAGTACACACGGTACTGGTGTGAGTTAAATAAATAACATAATAATGAAGTCTTAGGGATGACACACAGTCCCTTAGAATACCACACAGCAAAATAAGAAATTATCGGGCAAGAGAGTAGTTTCACTCACACTTCAGGACAAGTGGTAGTTTCCTTCCATGTGGTGGCGATGAGGTCTCACCCAAAAAATTTAAATAAATTCCACTTACTACCTTACCATTCCTAAATATAGTGAGTCAACCCTGCATAAAAGTTAGTGGACCCACCATCCTGTACATAGAATATATTACATAGAAAAATGAAATAAAAACTATCACAAACCAAGCAAACAAATCCGTAAACAACATTTCCACATTCTAACTTAAACGTCGCATTCATTATTCCAAACTTATCAGTCTTATGAAATACTCCATTGTCATTATTTATTAGCCTTTAATTATCTTTGTGTTCCTTAGGTTCACCACTTGGCCACCCTCCATGGTACATCCCACACATATATCCCATGTGTGCCCGGACATACTACCAACACCCACTCCGGTGCCAGTTTGGTTGGGGTATCAACCAAACCAGGTATACACAACGGACGGCTGGTCAATATGTCAAGACGTCTATACAATATAAGCCGAGCATAAGGCTTAGGCCAGCTTGATCACGAAGCCACTGGCAAAAGAGTGCGAGCTACCAAAAACAATAACACAACAACGGGGAGCGGAGAACACTAAAGAACTATGTTGCAATTATCACTTATCATTCGTATTATTCCAATAATTGTGAATTTCACGTTTATCACATAGTTCCGTCTTATCATCCAATCACATCTCTAACTTTTAGATGTATTCCAATTTCTCACAATAAAGGGTTTTATCAATTAACCCATAACAATTCTTCCCTCAATAATTTCCAAATCAAATTACAAGATCCCCAATATACTATTCAACGTATCTAATTTACTCATTTTTATCAAAATGACCACACAATAAGGTCAGTCATTTCAGGTACAATAACCTCAACCCAACATTCAATATCAGCCTACATGAAACCCATAATAAAAATTCAAATTCTCATATCGTAAAGTATTATAACAATCGTTCCACAATATTTTCATCGGACTCAACGTTAATGACTATCACCCTTTTTTTTTATAGCTCAACATTATATGAGAATTCATGTATCTCTAAGAAATTTTCGTTAAGTCATACGAACGAATAAAAAAAAAACACAACGAATCATATTTCTCCAATTTCGTACATTTTAATATACTAAAAACTACTACTGAAATCTTCAATTTCTGCCCAAACGGTGCAGAATTGGGAAAAATGCATTAAACGAAAAGTGTGCAGAATTGCGTTTTATATGGGACTACGTGCACAGAAAGTTAAAATTCCAAACAAACGATTCTGTACAATGTTTTGAAAATTCAGCGATCATAGAAAAACCAATAAAAACGAATTTTCCTACTTATTTAATTAATTTATTTTTCTTTCTCCCTAGGTTAATCTCATGAATCTGAACATTAGTTTATCAACGTATAACCATATCTATTTGGGTAATACTAGGATCCAAATCAACGAATCGCATACGATACTAAAATTTATATATCAATCCAAACATTTTACTTGCAATGCTTGATTCAATTGCGTATATATATATACCCACGTGTGTATATGTATATACCCAAATATATATTTAAC
This sequence comes from Hydrangea macrophylla, assembly GCA_033977485.1. Lineage (NCBI taxonomy): Eukaryota > Viridiplantae > Streptophyta > Magnoliopsida > Cornales > Hydrangeaceae > Hydrangea > Hydrangea macrophylla. The sequence continues at coordinate 44,681,755 of CM066992.1, read as the reverse complement.
TCACCAATTGTGCCAAATCCCACAAAGATATGAATCGACGTTAACCACGACGAATGCACCACATATGATTCAACGATCATTCTCATTCTTCCTCTTCGTCTTCTTCCTCTCTCTTTCTCTTCCTCTCTATTTCTTTATTCTCTTTTCTCTCCCTCTTTCTCTTTCTCTTCTTCTTATCTTCCCTTGGTGGCTAGGGTTGAGATAGTAGGGGTGAATGTATTGTTGGGAGAACTAATATAGGGTTAACAAGACATAATCCCGTTTTTATTTTAACCCCTTCATAAAAAAACATCATATGACCCCAAAATGCATTGCAAAGTACTAAAATGAGTTACCCATTGGGTACCCATGACCCAGGTACTTAATTCTTATGTTAAATACATTGTTTACAATATTTACGAGCCCTGTAAACACTACTAAATTATAAACACATCAATTCTTTAAAATTTAAACTTACACAAATTTATCCCATCACTGAAGTTTATAAAAATATTCACATCGTAATTTGTACTAAAAAAAAATTAATACACATAGATATATAACCATAAACATAAATACCCATAGCTAATTTATCACATAAAAAAATTCGGGTGGCCACATTAACATATAAAAATAAATATTTATATCTTGAAAATTACGGGGTGTTACATAAATCACCAGTCTTGTGATCATTGGCTCCTGAGTCTAGAACCCACCTTGGAGTTTTAGTCTTAACATGTAAAGCAGTGGAAGTACCTGTAGCATTGGTAGTTGTGGAAGAAGTACTTGACTGATGCTGCTGAAGAAGGGAGCCAAGTTGGCTCTGAATCTGTCCAAGCTGAGTTTGAAGCATACTCTGATTCTGATGAAGCTGACTAATATCAAGAACAGTGGGGTTAGGACCGGTCTCAGTGATAGTAGTGAAACGGGTTAGGCTAGGATTGCAGCCCCGAGCATATCGTTTCTTCAACTCAGGATGGAGTTGGAAACAACGATCTTTTGTATGACCAACAACATTACAATGCTTGTAGACTAGAGGTTTTTGATTACTGGGACGAGGCCCAATGTGAATAGCAAGAGCATCAGAAAGTAGAGTATAAGAAGACGGAATTAATTATCGGCGATGCTCATCGTCATCAACAATAGCAAAAGCCTTGTAGAGTAAAGGCAGAGGAGATATGTTCAAAATCTGAGTACGAAGAGATTTGAATTCAGATTTCAGACCCATCAGGAATGGTAAGTATGCAAACGGTGAAGGCACTGGACAATAATAGTAACAACTTCAACTGGAATATCACCAAGAGGCTCATACTGAGCCAACTCCTCCCAATGAGACTAGAGATAACCAAAATAATCAGAGACACTCAGCTAGAGAGAATCTTGAGAGGTCTGAAAAACTTCACAATGAATTTGATAAATTCGGAAGTCATTACGCTTATGCGAATACATTTAGGTTAAGGAATTTAATAAGCCATGAACCGAAGTGTGATACATAAACATATGATAAATACGAGGCTCCATAGAATTAAATAACCAACCAAGATAGTGCAATTGTCCATATTCCACTGATCAAAGGTAGAATCTGTAAGAGCCTGCTTGGGTGTAGTACCATGAAGCCAAATAGACTTGTCCATGGCACCCAGAAAGAGTGTAGAATCTGTAACTGATTCCCTTTGACTCTTACTTGGTGCCATGGACAAGTCTATTTGGGTTCATGGTACTACACCCAAAGGGAATAAGTTATTAGGTTTGCACTTTGCAGTTAATGGCTTTTGTTTTGGGGTGATGTTTAGGGCACAAACACTTACAAACACACTTTATCTCTCTCCTAGGAGGCACCGTGGGGTCCACTGAAATTATCTAGACCCCACAGTGCCACCTAGGAGAGAGACAGAGTGTGTTTGTAAGTGTTTGTATAAAGTGTTTGTGCCCCTAGCATTGTTGTTTGTTTTGAGTGTGTTAATGGCGCTTTAATCCTCTAATACTTGTATTTTTAAGAGTAAAAAATATTGCTTTTGATGTAAATAAGGGTTAAAGTAAAAAGAAATAGTAATAAACCCTTTTTATGAAACTTTTGGTGGTAAAAGACCCTCCCCTAATATTTTTCGATCAAAGCCCAATCTAAGATTGTTTTGGGACTGATTTGCCCTTATTGGGATATAAGGAAAGATACAAAGTAAAAAAAATAGTAATAAACCCTTTTTATGAAACATTTGGTGGTGAAAGACCCTCCCCTAATATTTTTCGATCAAAGCCCAATCTAAGATTGTTTTGGGATTGATTTGCCCTTATTGGGATATAAGGGAAGATACATATCAATCCCTTAAACGGTGCAAACATGTATTTCAGTTACGGAAGGTGGATAAATACAATTATGAATTGTTTTTGTTTTGTTTTTTTTTTTTTCCGGATATGTACGGAATGATTTTGTAAAAATTGAAATTCTATGGATGAAAAAGATGCTATCCTAAAAAATTTACAGATAATTATCTAATACAAATTTAAAATAGATTTAAATCCTTAGTTAGTGACTGTCACGACCCATCCCGCTAACGTGCGGAAATAGGACACGTGGCACGCCACCAAGGCTTATCCAGTTCATCCTATAACAATACGCAGCGGAAAAACAACTTAACCCAACCTTGAGTGTATAAAACTTTTGAAAACGTTATCCTCCGAATTGTAAAATCCGTATAAATTTGAAAATGTAATTGTATTTCGAATTGAATGAAAACATGTTCAAAGGGGTCCCAAAGGTACCCTAAGAACCAATCAAAACATTTCAGAAAGTTGCCGAAGGTATAGAAAAAGATTTCTAATAGGGGGTATTTCGACCGGTCGAACGACCCCCTTCGACCGGTCGAATGACCCTCTGGCAGAATCCTGCACAATGCTGCAGAATTTTGCCAAAGTATCATCCAACCCTTCCCCTTCCATTCTTCTTAACATGTTCACAACTTATAAACTTCACCACCTATACTAGACTCTCAAGCTCGTCATTACGACTTAATAATCCACGAAAAGAGATAATTAACGGAACAAACTAAGGCATGTTTGGCTCAAAACACAAAAGAACTATTACAATTCAAAACGTTAAATTTACAAGTTCAACCTTCAAAATATGAATCCATGAGTTCGGATTCATTACAATGAATCCAAAAGGAGTTTTTAAACATATTGCAACCTTACAAACCATTCCAAGCTAAAAGTGAAGTTACAAGTCTTAACTTCCTAAAAGTTACATTTTAACAAAGGAATGGAAAACAAAACTATATACAAAGTGATTCCACCCGTCATCCCCGCGGTCTCACTCTTCACACTTCTTTTTCCTTTTCTTCTTGTCACCTGCAATGGAGTAACACTCCACTGCTCAGCGATATGCTGAGTGTACAATTTCTAACATATGTATATATGACTAATACATGCTCAATCTCACAATTCATAACAAATAGTCTCTAGGGAGAGAAATACGCATTCATCCGGTAGCGGCAAGTCCAAGTCTTAAACCGCGATACCAATGGCAAGTCCAAGTCTATCAACCATTGTACCCACAAGTGCCATGGCAAGTCCAAGTCTATCAACCATGCACAGTAGCCGTCGCTACTAAATTCTCAAACATCGAGAAGCTTACTCCGGCGTGAATTTGTATGAATCCCCCCTTTGACCCACGTAAACAACTTAACGTGCTCGCGTAAATTTAGACATGCTTTTCACATTTAAACGCGTGCATAATTTACGGGCCTACAATTAACACATGGATTTTGCCCGGATCACAATTTCGTCGTCGGAATATCAAACATGTATTTCACCTATATAACATAGGCTAGAAATTCATACCTCGAGCTATCGTCGTATAACTTGGAGGGAACGACAAGAAGCCCGAATATATGCTAGATCTCCGATCCTACGCAAAACCTTCAAGTATATACGCGTTTTTTCCAATTTCTTAGATTAAGAAATTTACAAAAACTTAGCCAAACGTGGCCTAAGGACTATCAAAATGTAGCCCTTACCTTGGGGAGTTTAAATCTCGAATTTGGTGAAATTCAGACGGACGGAAGGACGCCGTTCGTCGTCGCAAAGCCCGTAGGATCCAAATCTTCTTTCTCTCTCCTCTCTCAAGATATTATATGAGGTTTGTAACAAATGACAATTCCATCCACTTCTATTTATAGGCAAACTCTTCGGAAATCGCGTTAACCTCCACATGAGTTTCTAAAACTACTAATTATTCTCTGAAAAGTTGCACGCGTCTATTTTACGACTTCATGAGTGAAACTTATAAGTTTCGAAAGTTTTCGACCAAGTCTCGTTTGGATCTAAAATTACGTCCGAAAACTAAATTCTGTGGAATTTCTACACAACCTACCTTTTATTTAATGTGTCACTCGCGTTCTCACCACAGTTCTCAAAATGATATAATCAATATCAAAGATTACCAGAATTATACTACACAGGTATAATTACTATTCACAAAATACCAGATAAAGTCAAATAACATTTAAATCATATAAATGTCATTTACTCATGATCATGCAATATAACTTCCATATTCCCGTGCCCTTACTGACACCTTACCGTTGACCACAGTCAACCACTTATCCTCAATTATCATATATCAACGATAATTCATAAAATTTCATATCATGCATGATTAAACTATGAAATTCTGGAACGGGCATCACAACTCTCCCCTCCAAAAAGGAAGTTTGTCCCCAAACTTATACCTCATATGTCGAACAAGTACGGATACTCATTCCGCATGTCTTCCTCATTTTCCCACGTAGCCTCTTCAACAGTGTGACTACGCCATAGCACTTTCACCATTGAAATAGTCTTGGTTCTCAAAACTTGCTCTTTTCGATCTAGAATCTCTACCGGTTGTTCCACATAAGTCAAGTCCCCCTAAATTTGTAGCGGTTCAGGTACAATGACTTTACTCATATCAGTCATACACCTTCTCAACATTGATACGTGAAATACATTGTGCACATGTTCCAACTCTGACGACAATGCCAATCGGTAAGCTACTGGACCAACCCTCTCTAGGATTTCAAAAGGTCCTATGAATCTCGGATTGAGCTTTCCTCTCTTTCCAAATCGTACAATGCCTTTTGAAGGCGATACTCGCAAGTATACCAAATCTCCAACTTCAAAATTCATCGGTCGTCGTTTAGAGTCTGCATAACTCTTATATCGGCTCTGAGCTACCTTGAGTCGCTCTTGGATCAACTTCACCTTCTCAGTAGTCACTTGTATTAACTCAGGTCCTAACAACTTCCTTTCTCCAACCTCGGTCCAACAAATCGGTGATCGACACTTACGGCCATACAGAGCTTCATATGGTGCCATACCAATACTGGACTGAAATCCGTTGTTATACGCAAATTCAATTAACGGCAAATGGTGTTCCCAATCATTCCCAAAGTCTAACACACACAATCTCAACATATCTTCCAAGGTCTGAATCATACGCTCTGACTGTCCGTCGGTCTGAGGATGAAATGCGGTACTGAAACTCAACTTCGTACCCATAGCTTTTTGCAAACTTCCCCAAAACCTTGACGTAAAACTACTATCACGATCGGATACAATCACAGCTGGAACTCCATGTAGCCTTACAATCTCTTTCACATACAACTCTGCTAACTTGGACGGTTTAGTCGTCTTGATCGGAAGAAAATGAGCTGATTTCGTCAATCTATCAACTATAACCCAAATTTTGTCGTTCTTGTTAGGCGATCGCGGAAATCCGGATACAAAATCCATCGTAATCTCATCCCATTTCCACTCCGACACTGGCAATGGTTGTAGTAACCCTGCGGGTACTTGTCTCTCTGCTTTGATCTGTTGACATGCCGAACATTCGGATACAAACTTAGCGACTTCACGCTTCATACCCTTCCACCAGAAGTTTTCTCGCAAGTTTCGGTACATCTTGTTACTTCCCGGATGTACTGAATATTTCGTACTATGAGCTTCTTCTAGAATTCTCTCTTTCAAGTCTTTCACATTCGGTACACATAATCGATTCTCCAGTTTCAATGTTCCTTGTTCTAGTACAAAACCAGGTCGCTTTCCCAAAGGTATCTCATCTCTCATTTTGCACAAATAGACATCGTTAAATTGTTCTTTCTTGATCTCATCAATAATATCTGGGTGTGCCATGATTTCCATCATTAAACCACCACTAACCCCTGATATCACATCCAACTCTAAACGTTCCAATTCCCTTACCAGTTCTTTCTGTGGTGTAAGCTCGGTGGCTAAGTTCCTTGGCGTCTTCTGGCTTAAAGCGTCGGCTACTACGTTAGCCTTTCCTGGATGATATTCTATAGAAAGATCGTAATCCTTCATCAACTCCAACCATCTTCGTTGTCTCATGTTCAAGTCCCGTTGAGTGAAAATGTATTTCAAACTTTTATGATCGGTGAAAATCTCGCACTTTTCTCCATACAGGTAGTGTCTCCAAATCTTCAAAGCATGAATTACAGCAGCTAATTCGAGATCATGAGTCGGATAATTAACCTCATGGGTCTTCAATTGTCTAGAAGCATAAGCAATTACTTTGCCACCTTGCATAAGAACACATCCCAACCCTTGATGCGAAGTGTCACTATAGATCACAAACCCCTCGGTTCCAGATGGTATTGTCAAGATAGGTGCCCTTGTCAACCTTGACTTCAACTCTTGGAAACTGTCTTCACATTCTTGACTCCATTCAAAAGTAATCCCTTTCCTCATCAACTTGGTCATAGGTAAAGAAATCCTTGAGAAATGCTCAATAAAACGACGGTAGTATCCTGCTAATCCCAAGAAACTTCGAATTTCTGATACAGACGTCGGTCTCTGCCAATTTGATACAGCTTCTACCTTGTGAGGATCAACTGAAACCCCATTCTTGTCAATCACATGTCCAAGAAAAGTAATACTAGGTAGCCAAAATTCACATTTCTTGAATTTTCCGTATAGTTGCTTTTCCCGCAACCTCTGAAGTATTAGTCTCAAATGCTTCTCGTGCTCTACTTCACTCGATGAATAGATAAGAATGTCATCAATGAACACTATCACAAAATCGTCTAAGTAGTCCTTGAAGACCCGGTTCATAAGATCCATGAACGCAGCTGGTGCATTTGTAACTCCAAATGGCATGACTAGAAATTCATAATGTCCGTAGCGCGTTCTGAAAGCTGTTTTCTCAACATCTTCAGCCTTCACTTTCAGCTGATGGTAACCCGATCTCAGGTCTATCTTGGAGAATACTTGTGCCCCACGAAGTTGATCAAATAAGTCATCAATTCTCGGCAGTGGATACTTGTTCTTAATTGTCAACTTGTTCAGTTCTCGATAGTCGACACACATACGCATTGAACCATCTTTCTTCTTGACAAACAACACTGGAGCTCCCCATGCCGATATACTAGGTCGAATGAAACCCTTGTCAAGTAGTTCTTGTAGTTGGATTTTCAGCTCTTTCAATTCAACAGGTGCCATTCTATACGGTGCCTTGGATACAGGTCTTGCGTCCGACATTACCTCAATGGTGAATTCAATTTCCCTCTCAATCAAAACATCTGGTAGATCGTCAGGAAATACATCTGGATATTCTCGCACTATCGGAATGTCTTCTACTCTTGATTCGGTCGTTGCGGCGTCAGTCACCGAACACAGAAATCCTTGACATCCTTTTCTCAATAACCTTCCCGCTCGGATAGCTGAAATCAAGTACGGCGGCGGTATAACCCCACTCCCTTGAAAGCAAAAGTTCCCATGTACCGGTGATCGAAAGTTAACCTCTTTCCGTTTACAGTCTATGGTGGCTCGGTTAAGGGCTAACCAATCCATTCCTAAGATCACGTCAAAGTGATTCACAACGATTGACACGACTAAATAGTTGTGCGCTCTTGTGCAACACCCAAGTGTAGGTGATCGTGCAAGTAATACTGGATAAGTCCAGGTCGATCCCACAGGGAAGGAATAAGAAGAAAATATACTAAGTTATAACCTAAAGCAAAAGAAAAGAAAATCAGAATATAAAAGTAGAGGTTCTACGAATCCTAATTAATGAAATTAAACTAAATAATAAACTAAGGATATAAAGGAACATAACTAATTAAACAGATAAACTAAAGAAGTTGGAAACACGTGAATCCGCATTGATCCTAACCATCTACCATGCATACTCACTAATGTTCTATGGAGTACATTCCTCTTCAGCATTCCGTATTTTTCTAAAGATAAAGAATCAAGAGCCCTTTCATGACCGGGACTACATCATCACAATTGATTTAAAATACATGAAAGACGGTTTAAAACAATGGTTATTACTTGCACTCTAAATGGTGTTAGCATTCAAAGTGGTTTTCAAAAGTCATTGAAGAAAAGGCCTTAAAGCTTTAAGTTCTAAAAACTGTTGTGACAAACTGAGCTTATTGGGACAATTTGATGACAGATTTCTAAAACAGAAAGTCATGGAATACTTAAAAGAATCATCTCAAGAATTAACATGTTCGATCGATCGAAGCGCTCTCGATCGATCGGACTGCCTCATCCTTCAATCGATCGAAATGCCTTCGATCGCTTGACTATGGCTGGTTCGATCGATCGAAATATCTTCGATCGATCGAGCTCAAGTTTTCTAAAGATTGCATGGCAGAGGTTGAGAATCAATATTTCATCACATATCTCCAACGTCTAAACTACAGAAACATGATTAAACTAGTGCAGGAATAGAAAAACATAACAATCATTAACATCTAAACTAATAAGCAATCAAATAGAGATAAAGGAGAAGAAAAACCTGTAAATAATCTGAAATAAACTTGTAAATAACTTGAAATACAGTTGAATCATCAATAATCTTCAATGAATCAATGGAAAAGATGAAAAATAACATGAATCTAACCTAACCTACTCCTAATCTAACCCTAAAACTACCCTAAACTGCTGTTTTTCGCGTTCTTGAGCGTCCTCCCTTCGTCTGGCGTCAAAACGACGTATATATAGGGTTCCTGCAGAGTTTACGCAACTTTTGGGTGATTAAAAAGTTCAATCGATCGAGCTCAGTTCGATCGATCGAAGGTTCGATCGATTGAACTCTCTTCAATCGCTTGAACTCTTTGATTTTGACAGCTCTGCGCACCGATGGGAGAATGGCCATAACTTTTTACTCGGACCTCGGATTGACCTCCCGTTTGCGGCCACGCGACCGTAACTCAAAGATCTACATTTTATATCTCTGAGAAAATCTTCCAAATCTGAAGTCATCATTGTCAAAATTGACGTTTTCCCAGCTGCTTCTGTTGTTCTCTTCACCAGAATCACTTTCTATGCAATGTTTGCTTTCCATGACCTGTAAAATAGTGTAAAAACACATGTTTGAGTCTCAACATCATAGAAAACACTTAATCATTGATATGCATCTAAATCTAGGGACTTGGGGATAAAAGTATGCATAAAAGACCGTATAATACACTATAAACATGCACTTTTCACCTCGAATCACACCCCCCAACTAGCTCGTTGCTAGTCCCTAGCAATGAAGCGAACTACAGCAGTGTTTATTTAAACTCTAAAAATTGAAAACAAAAGAAAATAAAAATCCTAAATCACTTTCGCAGGAATCGCGATTGCATTTAGCGTATGCAACAAGCCTTTAAACCCCTAGGTTCCCCCTAGTGGACGAGTGTTGTCTCGTGAGGGTTTGCAGTGAATCTACCCACAAAATTCATGTTTAAGGTAATGGTTCTCATTTAAATGTTTTCAAGAAATATTCCTCTCATTTAGCAATATAGTTAAGCTCAACAATCTCATGAAACTCTCTAATATGCCATAGCAATGCAACATACACATTACAGTTAATCTACTATCAAAGTCATTAGAATATTCCATACCTATTAATCTTCAAGTGTGTGTGTGAACGGACAACCATAATACAAAACTTCAATTTCAAAGCTTGCACAACCTAAGATGCTATCAAGATGTTCATTTTGACTCAACTCTCACTAGGATTACACTCTCAAGATGAAATCACTCCGAATTAGGTGTAATAATTATCACTCATGATATGGAAGCGATAAAGAGTAAATATAAATGGAAACAAAGGCTTCTCATATCTAAATAGAAAAACGGAAATTTTATAGTGCACAAAGTCTCATGAAAGGATACTTTTCACTAGAAGAGCGAAATACCGTGGAGAACTCTCTTATTACCTTAACTTCAAATCCAATTTACTTAAAATCATCAGGACTTTGAAAAAGAGGTGTTAGATTAAGAAGAAAAAGGCTCGTGATATTCAATTGAGTCAAAGGATGTGATTGGAATGTCTACTATAACTTTTCAAACTTCCCACATCTCCAATCTCTCTCTTCTTCTTTTCTTTTATTTATTTTTTTCACCCTCTTCTTTTCATTCCTTTTTTTTTTCTTTTATAACAACCATTGGCATTTTTTTTTTCTTTTTCTTCTCATGCTTTTCTTTTCTTTCTTTCATTTTTTCTTTGCCAACTTTCCCTTATTCACACTAACATACTTCTTGTTAACGCAACACATCCCAATCACACCTAAATAAAGAACTGATGCTTGAACTCCTAATTTGGAGTTAGGTATAGACTTTAGGATTATGAAGACAAGGCAATTATGATAAGCTCAAGAGGTGAAGTAAAGGAATAGCATAAAGGTAGGCCAAGGCTGTATTATCCATGTATGGTCAAAAGATGGCCTAAATCATCTTCTAAGTTAATAGGATAATTCATTTTAGTAAATTCAAGAGCTCTAAAGTTTGGTAAATCCTGAACGTTCTCTTCTAGTGATCAGTCAAAATGAAGAAATTGAGACTTTCAACGAATTAATACGCTTTTCAAACAGTAAGAGTAATTTTATAAAACCCTCAAAAACAAAGAATGGCACAAAAGCTCACTTGGGTTATTAGTCTCCACTACAGTCTTTCAAGACACTTAAACTATGCTTACTAATCCATTTTAGCTAAGTACAAGGTTGTCACAACGTGCTCAAAGTTGTTTGAAGATTAAAAAGTATAAAATATACTATAACTAAGATAGTAAACAAACTATCATAGTGTATCACATACTAATAACATACAGAAAATAACACTAATGCATCATAACTAACTACATTAACTATGAGAAAAATACAAGAACCATTTTATTATCTTTTGAAAAAATTAAAAATTTGAAAATTTTTAAAAATTTTGAAAATTTTAATTTACTGAGTCATGTTGCTAAGCGATGAGTTACATGTTGCTGAGCAGGTATATGACACTAAAGTACAACAAAAAGATATGAGGCATGCAATGACTCACTCCCCCCCAACTAAAACTAAACATTGTCCCCAATGTTCTAAACTAAACACATGGATATGTAAAGTAAAGCGAGAGAAGGAAGGATGTTACCTCAAAGCGTTAATATCCATTTTTTTCAAGCTACCTGCAAAATCATTAGTAGCAACAAGGAAAAATAGAGAATATACTACAACCACTCAATAAATAAATTCAGTTAATCAAGATTTTTATCATAGATTAACAACCGAAATTTTTGAGGATCTTCCCAATAAAATAATTTAACAGTGAGAAGAATGTTAGGATCCTCATAAAAATGCAACTCCCCCCAACTAATGTCAGGCTCAAGGTCAGAGGAGATGATGCAAGACCTATGGCTTCCAAATTGTTTTGGGACAGTTATAAAAGGAATACCACACTTTTTAGATATTACATGCAAGAAACGATCTTTGGTGTTGGTATTTTCTATAATAGCCTTTATTTTTTTATTATCAAAAACAGGCGGAGGCCATGGTTCAATAAAAGGGGCAGGGTCTAAGTGATGTTCTAAAGAATCTTCTTTACCCTCCTCTTGTATTAGAACAGAATCTATGGAGATATGATCATATGAATGAGATTTTTGTTCTATGTAAATGGTTTTGGACTGGACTTGGATAAAGCTATCTATTTGGGCCTCAATGTCATAATCACTCAAGAAGGTCAAGCAGTCTAGAAGATTGCTAGCTTCCTGTTGAATTTTAAGATCATCTAAAGTGGGCCTAATATTTTCCAAGTCTTCTCTCAAAGAATTTTGAAAGTTAAAATTTTGTGAAAAACATGTGCTAGTATCCTTACAATCCTCTTCCATAACACATTTTGTTTGTTCACGAATGGGGTACACATAACATTCAAGCTCAGGACGAGAGCTTTGATTGATAGCAAGGATAGGTGATGGGCAACTTTGTGACACCACCTCTTCGGTCGAAAGAGGTGAGGGTTCATGAATATCACAAGAATCTAAATTAGATTTAGATTTTTCAATAACGTCCTCCCTAGGGTCACTATCAAAGGTAGGGGTAGAGTCAACATGGGACTCATCCTTTCCTAATTGTGTGTAATCACCTAAACTCTCGTCATCTTTTAAAACCTCATTCTCATCCTTGTAACTCTCCTCACTAGATATGTCATCTATTGAGGTGCTCTGGACAAAGAGATTGTGCAGTTTTATCCAGGCAGTGAAGGAGTTGATGTCTGGGGTTGTATGTTGAGGAGAAGATGGTTCTACAACTTCATGCTCAATGGTTTGGTTTTGGAGTTCTTGTTGGGTTATCACTTTCTCAAATGAGTTGTTAACCTCACTCGGTATGAACCCATCATTGTCCTCTAATTCCATTCCATTGTTAGTGTCTTGAAATTCAGGTTGTAGCGTTGAAGGACTGGTATAGTCTTCTAAAGGTTGGCTATCAAATGCTTGTTGATATCTAGCTCCTAATTTATCAATTGCACTCTCTAGCCTTTTCATTTCACTAAGCAGCAATTCTAACATACCATTATCCTCAACTTGGTTATTCTCCTCATTATAACTATATGAAGTTTCACCCCATTGTTGTTGGTAATAGTCCCCTTCCCATTGTGTTTGTGTGCAAGACTCCCCAGAAGGAAAGTCTTGGTGCATTTGGTAATCGTGGGAACTACTACTATATCCTACACTATCATCTTGGTTATATCCCCATTGCGATTGATAGAACTCTCCAGGTGGAGGTTCTTGATACGTTTGATAACATGGGGGACTAACACGATGGTTTTCCCATTGTGGTGATTGGTAGCACTCAGGTTGATAATGTGCATCATATGTGGGTGCTTGCCAACTCGGGGTATAGTTCTCATTACCTAATGTGTACCCATTCGTGGTATTTGTGTTGTATGGAGGGTAATATGGATAAGACATGTTTACCCAAAATATTTAAACAAAAGAAATTTTTTTTCTTGTGAGAGAAAAAAGTCCAATGAATTTTTTTTTTTTTTTTTTTTTTTTTTTTTTAAGTAAAAGAAGAAAAATTGGAAATAACTTAGTAAAATCCTAACCTAGTTGCCTTCCCCGGCAACGGCGCCAAAAACTTGACACGACTAAATAGTTGTGCGCTCTTGTGCAACACCCAAGTGTAGGTGATCGTGCAAGTAATACTGGATAAGTCCAGGTCGATCCCACAGGGAAGGAATAAGAAGAAAATATACTAAGTTATAACCTAAAGCAAAAGAAAAGAAAATCAGAATATAAAAGTGGAGGTTCTACGAATCCTAATTAATGAAATTAAACTAAATAATAAACTAAGGATATAAAGGAACATAACTAATTAAACAGATAAACTAAAGAAGTTGGAAACACGTGAATCCGCATTGATCCTAACCATCTACCATGCATACTCACTAATGTTCTATGGAGTACATTCCTCTTCAGCATTCCGTATTTTTCTAAAGATAAAGAATCAAGAGCCCTTTCATGACCGGGACTACATCATCACAATTGATTTAAAATACATGAAAGACGGTTTAAAACAATGGTTATTACTTGCACTCTAAATGGTGTTAGCATTCAAAGTGGTTTTCAAAAGTCATTGAAGAAAAGGCCTTAAAGCTTTAAGTTCTAAAAACTGTTGTGACAAACTGAGCTTATTGGGACAATTTGATGACAGATTTCTAAAACAGAAAGTCATGGAATACTTAAAAGAATCATCTCAAGAATTAACATGTTCGATCGATCGAAGCGCTCTCGATCGATCGGACTGCCTCATCCTTCAATCGATCGAAATGCCTTCGATCGCTTGACTATGGCTGGTTCGATCGATCGAAATATCTTTGATCGATCGAGCTCAAGTTTTCTAAAGATTGCATGGCAGAGGTTGAGAATCAATATTTCATCACATATCTCCAACGTCTAAACTACAAAAACATGATTAAACTAGTGCAGGAATAGAAAAACATAACAATCATTAACATCTAAACTAATAAACAATCAAATAGAGATAAAGGAGAAGAAAAACCTGTAAATAATCTGAAATAAACTTGTAAATAACTTGAAATATAGTTGAATCATCAATAATCTTCAATGAATCAATGGAAAAGATGAAAAATAACATGAATCTAACCTAACCTACTCCTAATCTAACCCTAAAACTACCCTAAACTGCTGTTTTTCGCGTTCTTGAGCGTCCTCCCTTCGTCTGGCGTCAAAACGACGTATATATAGGGTTCCTGCAGAGTTTACGCAACTTTTGGGTGATTAAAAAGTTCGATCGATCGAGCTCAGTTCGATCGATCGAAGGTTCGATCGATTGAACTCTCTTCAATCGCTTGAACTCTTTGATTTTGACAGCTCTGCGCACCGATGGGAGAATGGCCATAACTTTTTACTCGGACCTCGGATTGACCTCCCGTTTGCGGCCACGCGACCGTAACTCAAAGATCTACATTTTATATCTCTGAGAAAATCTTCCAAATCTGAAGTCATCATTGTCAAAATTGACGTTTTCCCAGCTGCTTCTGTTGTTCTCTTCACCAGAATCACTTTCTATGCAATGTTTGCTTTCCATGACCTGTAAAATAGTGTAAAAACACATGTTTGAGTCTCAACATCATAGAAAACACTTAATCATTGATATGCATCTAAATCTAGGGACTTGGGGATAAAAGTATGCATAAAAGACCGTATAATACACTATAAACATGCACTTTTCACCTCGAATCAACGATAGGTATAAGATCTATGGTCATCAACTTCTCGCCTGATTTGATTTCACAGTCCTTATATACAGTAGACGTCATCATCGATTTACTAAGTGGTACCGCGATAGACAATTCATATCCTAACGGTGCCGATTTAACATTCAAATGTTCAACAAAGGCATGCGATACAAATGAATGCGTAGATCCTGAGTCAACAAGTATGCACGCTAAGTGCGAACATATAAGCACCATACCTGAGACTACTGTCTCCGAAGCAGCTATATCCCCTGGGTTCATCTGAAATGACCTCCCTTGTCGTTGTTCTGTTCGTTGTCCTCCATCATTGGATTGTCTAGGCTTCGACCCACTGGAAGCCATTGAACTAGCTCCTTGCTGAGGACGCTTCCTCGGGCAATTCCTAGATTGATGTCCAAACATCCCACAATCGTAGCACTTGCCCCTCATATCAGGTGTAATACTTGTACTGCCCATCCCTTGGGTTTTGTTCTGGAAATTTGTCATAAAACATCGACCAGTGTGTGGTCGGTTGCATAGTGGACACAATGGTATATTACTTGCCGGCTTCCTGAACCCACTGAAACTAGAGTTAGAGCCTCTTTGAAACGGTTTCTTAAAAAATTCACCTTGGTTCCTGTCACCACCCTCATTGCTTCGTTTACCGGATTGATTTTGCCTCGACCTTTCCATTCCACTCTCGGCCACTAGCGCCGTTTGTTGTACTGCGGCAACAGTTGAATGCTCATAGGTCTCTACTCTCAATCGGATATTATCCCTTAAACCCTCTTCAAATTTTCTTGCCCTATCTTCCTCTTCTGGTACAGAACCCTTTCCAAATCTCAACAAAGCGTTGTACTTGGAAGTATATTCGGTTACGGTCATATCCCCCTGCTTCAAGTTATCAAACTCTCGTTTCTTTGCATTGTAGGCGGCTCGCGAAAAGAATCGGCGATTGAATTCTGCCTTAAACCCTTCCCACGTAATCGGTGCCCCTTGATCTAGTACATTCACCCACCAGTTCTGGGCTTCACCCCTCAGCACATCACTTGCATTCTCAATCTTCTCTCCATCCGACATCGAAATAGATCGGAAAATTCTTTCCATGTCCATAACCCAATGTTCTGCCAATGTTGTATCAGGCGTCCCATGAAATTCCATTGGTTTCTTCCTCGCAAACTGTTCAGATATCGATCTCATACCCCTATTCTCCGGCGCATGAACTACTACTATCGGTTCTGGTTCCAATGGAGGCGTTGGAGGTAACCGATCTGCTATATTTCGGATCATCTCCCCCATATTCCCCATCATTTCTGCCATTTCATTCATACGTCGTGTGTGTGGCGATAGTCCTCGCTCATCATCACTCATGATTACAATCCTGTAGTTCTCAATGCATAAACACTATGCATGTATGACAAATAACATAATCATGTATGTATAACAACATACCATATGCATCAAACATCTCTAAGATGTATGAATATAATTGAAAACATATGACAAATCACTCAACACTCCACTCGTCGTTGAACGTTCCCAAAGTTTTGTTACCTATAGCTCTGATACCAATAAATGTCACGACCCATCCCGCTAACGTGCGGAAACAGGACACGTGGCACGCCACCAAGGCTTATCCAGTTCATCCTATAACAATACGCAGCGGAAAAACAACTTAACCCAACCTTGAGTGTATAAAACTTTTGAAAACGTTATCCTCCGAATTGTAAAATCCGTATAAATTTGAAAATGTAATTGTATTTCGAATTGAATGAAAACATGTTCAAAGGGGTCCCAAAGGTACCCTAAGAACCAATCAAAACATTTCAGAAAGTTGCGGAAGGTATAGAAAAAGATTTCTGACAGGGGGTATTTCGACCGGTCGAACGACCCCCTTCGACCGGTCGAATGACCCTCTGGCAGAATCCTGCACAATGCTGCAGAATTTTGCCAAAGTATCATCCAACCCTTCCCCTTCCATTCTTCTTAACATGTTCACAACTTATAAACTTCACCACCTATACTAGACTCTCAAGCTCGTCATTACGACTTAATAATCCACGAAAAGAGATAATTAACGGAACAAACTAAGGCATGAGAACTATTACAATTCAAAACGTTAAATTTACAAGTTCAACCTTCAAAATATGAATCCATGAGTTCGGATTCATTACAACGAATCCAAAAGGAGTTTTTAAACATATTGCAACCTTACAAACCATTCCAAGCTAAAAGTGAAGTTACAAGTCTTAACTTCCCAAAAGTTACATTTTAACAAAGGAATGGAAAACAAAACTATATACAAAGTGATTCCACCCGTCATCCCCGCGGTCTCACTCTTCACACTTCTTTTTCCTTTTCTTCTTGTCACCTGCAATGGAGTAACACTCCACTGCTCAGCGATATGCTGAGTGTACAATTTCTAACATATGTATATATGACTAATACATGCTCAATCTCACAATTCATAACAAATAGTCTCTAGGGAGAGAAATACGCATTCATCCGGTAGCGGCAAGTCCAAGTCTTAAACCGCGATACCAATGGCAAGTCCAAGTCTATCAACCATTGTACCCACAAGTGCCATGGCAAGTCCAAGTCTATCAACCATGCACAGTAGCCGTCGCTACTAAATTCTCAAACATCGAGAAGCTTACTCCGGCGTGAATTTGTATGAATCCCCCCTTTGACCCACGTAAACAACTTAACGTGCTCGCGTAAATTTAGACATGCTTTTCACATTTAAACGCGTGCATAATTTACGGGCCTACAATTAACACATGGATTTTGCCCGGATCACAATTTCGTCGTCGTAATATCAAACATGTATTTCACCTATATAACATAGGCTAGAAATTCATACCTCGAGCTATCGTCGTATAACTTGGAGGGAACGACAAGAAGCCCGAATATATGCTAGATCTCCGATCCTACGCAAAACCTTCAAGTATATACGCGTTTTTTTCCAATTTCTTAGATTAAGAAATTTACAAAAACTTAGCCAAACGTGGCCTAAGGACTATCAAAATGTAGCCCTTACCTTGGGGAGTTTAAATCTCGAATTTGGTGAAATTCAGACGGACGGAAGGACGCCGTTCGTCGTCGCAAAGCCCGTAGGATCCAAATCTTCTTTCTCTCTCCTCTCTCAAGATATTATATGAGGTTTGTAACAAATGACAATTCCATCCACTTCTATTTATAGGCAAACTCTTCGAAAATCGCGTTAACCTCCACATGAGTTTCTAAAACTACTAATTATTCTCTGAAAAGTTGCACGCGTCTATTTTACGACTTCACGAGTGAAACTTATAAGTTTCGAAAGTTTTCGACCAAGTCTCGTTTGGATCTAAAATTACGTCCAAAAACTAAATTCTGTGGAATTTCTACACAACCTACCTTTTATTTAATGTGTCACTCGCGTTCTCACCACAGTTCTCAAAATGATATAATCAATATCAAAGATTACCAGAATTATACTACACAGGTATAATTACTATTCACA
Organism: Hydrangea macrophylla; assembly: GCA_033977485.1. Taxonomy (NCBI): domain Eukaryota; kingdom Viridiplantae; phylum Streptophyta; class Magnoliopsida; order Cornales; family Hydrangeaceae; genus Hydrangea; species Hydrangea macrophylla. Next base: position 44,663,262 of record CM066992.1, on the reverse strand, counting down.
AAATACCAGATAAAGTCAAATAACATTTAAATCATATAAATGTCATTTACTCATGATCATGCAATATAACTTCCATATTCCCGTGCCCTTACTGACACCTTACCGTTGACCACAGTCAACCACTTATCCTCAATTATCATATATCAATGATAATTCATAAAATTTCATATCATGCATGATTAAACTATGAAATTCTGGAACGGGCATGACAGTGACCTTAAAAGTCTAAAGGAGACTCAAATTTTAGGCTTTTGTGAAAAGTCCCAGATCAAATGCGTGTACCACAAGTAATCCTATATAGACTAAAATACCCCTCATGCACTTATAACTCCCACAGAAAAATGATGCCCAAGCTCTTTCTCATCTCTATCACGTTTCTCTCTTAGTAAAATCTTGAAAATGGCATAATAGAGGACGATGATTGCGACAGTCGGTGAAGTCGATGACGGTGATGGTGAAGTTGATGACGATGGAGTTCGCCGGTGGCAGCAAAATCGATGCTGAGTGAGTTCGACGTCGGCGGTGAAATCGACGGCGAGTGAGTTTGATGGTGGTTGATGCTGAAGGGTCTGGTTATTAATTCGGACAAACATGGTCTGTTCACACCCTCAACATTGACTTCGCTCAACCTATTTGTCACTCTAAACCAGATCTGAGAGTTGTTCATTAATATAAACTAGATCTGAGGCAAAATTGAACTCGACAAAACAATATCTATGCAATCGAAACTTCAATGGAGTCAAAATCTACAGAGGAGGTTGGAGATGGCATTATTAGCCGTTGTGGAAGAGGTTTCTGCGATGGATGGATGTTGATTTGTTTGTGAGTTTTTTAGCTCCTACTATGGGGATGTTTTTCTTGGTGTATTCACTTGTGTGTGCCCTATGTGGTGAAGATGTAGCTTTCTGTGACAGTAACAAATTGTTTCCTTTAAAAAAATGGCTTGTTTGGTTGTGCTTTGATTCATTTGTATGTTTTTTATGGGATTATTCAGATTGTTAGTCAAACATTTGTTGAAATGCCTCAGGATTTAGTATCTGTGTGGTAGATAAGTACTTGCGAGTTAGGGCTTGTATGAGAAACATATAAATTTCAATTTTGAAGATTAAGAATTATGGACAACTCAGGGAATATTGTAATGTTTTGATTGATTACACCATAATATCAATTAAGGAAAGTTTCTTCGAACTTTGCAACTATGGTGTTGAAAGGTGACTACTGTTCTTGCTGGATTTTGATGAAGATGATTGCGATTGGACAATATGATTTATAATGTTTAACGAATCTGATTATTTTTGAAGTCAACGATCTAATTTTGAATTTGTAGGAGATATCAAATTGATGATATGAGTTCGAGCTTGTTGAAGGTACTCAAATTCTAGTAGATATTATTTTATGAAATCTACGGTTTAGATTTTTCTATTTCTAGTTTTGATTTGCTTCATCCCATTTGATTTTAATTTGTTTGTAAACTTCAAAACCTAATAATCTGAACCTTATAAACTTAGCATAGTGCTCTGACATTTACAGTTCTATAATGTTATTGACTTTGATTGAAATCAATGTTCATCTTCATGTCCTTTGAATGTAATTTTTGTTCTATTTGAGTTAGTGTATTTGCATTGACATTTGAAGAATAGTTTTTGACACGATTGAATGTTTGATGCGAAATCATGTTTCTGATGATTTTTAAGATCCAAATGTAGTGCTACTTTGGCATTTTTTGGATGCATTCTCATAAGGATTAACAATCACTTTACTTGATTATCTCAATGGTGTTTGTGGATCATGAAGACAGTCTATATCTTTGTTTCCTATTTCTCATAGTGGTCATGAGTGAGATCTCAAACTTCGCGACTAAATCCATTCCCTAGGCATGATTTTGAAACAGATTTATATTGTCCAAGATGATTTTTCAGGTGTATTTTTTTAGGACAATTGTGTTTTTGCATTTTTTTTTAAAAGTGATACTAAAACAAAGTTAAATCTTGTTCTTTTTTTTAAAAAAATATTGGAGACGTTAGAATGCTTAAGCAACTATTCGCTATGATTGCAATATATGTTTAGTGAAATTTCACAAAAGAATTTTGGGTTCATTTTTGGGGAGGAGAGTATTCTAATGTGAATTGGGTATGTTCCTATGGTGGTTGTGATTGGACATTAAAATGATTAAGCAAATATTTTGTTGGTGATTGAAATGAATGTTTTGTGAAATTTCGCAAAAGTGTTGCTGAATATTTTTTGTTCTAATATTCTAAAAGGGCAGCAAAAAAAATTCTTTTGTGAAATTAAGCTTTACTATCAATTCAGCTATTATGAAAAGCCAACATACTATTGCACAAAAGAAATTCAGTGAAAAAGTACCATACTTTTGTGAAAAAGATGCACGTTCATCATAAGAGCTAAGTTTTGTGAAATTCGAACTTTATCGATAGGATGCAACAGAACGTACTTTTGTGAAATTTTACAAAAGTAATTTAGGTTTTCTGAAGGGTAGCAAAAAAATTGCTTTTGTGAAATTTCACAAAACTATTAATTTAGCTATTCTTAAAGATAACTACATACTATTTCACGAAAGAAATTTAGCAAAAAGACATACTGATCTGTACAAAGATATCCAGTGGAAGCTCCACTCCTACATAACCCAAGCGGTATGCCCAATATCATCAGGACCCAACCAACAGGTTGGAAATGTCGTACAGGCTCAGCTCGTCACTGGCACAGCCCAGTCACGTCCCATGACATGATCCACAATGATCCAGACAGTTCCCTACATGAGCTAGAAGACTAATGAAAATAGTAGATTGTTTCCTAATCCGATTAGGAAACCTCCAGGATTTGTGCTAATCAACCCTAATCAGATTGTATAACCTTATCAGTTTACTGGCCATACAAATAGGTCTCTTGCATCTATAAAAGATACCACTCACCTCCTTTAAGGGGATCAAACACTCATCTTACTCTCATATACTTTACCTGGCCGGTCTCTGCTAGATTCATCCCCATTGTTGGTTCACCAAAGACCCCTGGCAATTTGATATCATAGTGCAAGTGCTCTGACACACACATGGACGTAGGTCTCTTCATTAATAGGGTCGAACCAAATACAATCCCTATTGTCTTCTCCTTCTCTCTAATCAAAATTTAGGCATCATCAGTTTGGTGCCGTCTGTGGAAAATGACAGTTTTCTCAACAAAAACAAGCAAATCTCTTGACTGATCACCATGCCGCCAAAGAAGAGCAAGAAAATTGCTCAACCAACAGGTCAGGCAGTCCCACTGGTCGCTCAATTGGCAATCCTAATGACTCAGGAGCAATCACTATGGCCCTTGCATAGCTTCTGGAGGGTCAGTGTCAGGCCCATATGCAAATTAAAGTCCTGCTGGCCCAAAAGAGCAAGCCCCTTCAGACTAATGAACAGCTCAGGAACGACATGCATGGTCAGGTCCCTGTCCGAGCCCGACAACATGCCCGAACTGCACCAGCATCCCCCCAAGCTGTGTGATGATCTGAGAACGATGAGCATGGCTGGGGTTCCATACAAACCCGGTAATGTGCCCAAGCCAATCCGAACTGTTTGCGGGATGCTAGAGAAGTCATCAATGATAGGCATGCGACCAGAGGGGAGGGACATGAGCGTTTGACCTGGGAATCAGCCCAGAATCGCCCGACCCAAGAGTCGAAGCAACCTTAGGCACACGATTAACCAGAGTCAAAGCTGAGCCCAATCACCGAGGATAGCCTACTTCGAGGAAGAGGCTTCTTTGTTAGACCAGACCATAATACTGATATTGGATGAGACACCAGTCAGGAAGACGTAGTAGCCCGTATCAATGACTAAGAAAGACAGATCCAGAAACTAAGCGAAAAACCAAGTCGTAATTATGCCGATATGGAGACAGATTCACCGTTCACCGACTGGGTCGCAGTATTTTCCATTCCATAAAAACTCAAATAGCTTCATCTCGACTCTTACGACGAGGCGAGAAGTTCGGTTGACCATGTCCAGACTTATAAGGCTCAGATTGCACTGGTGACTAATGTTGATGAACTGCTCTGTCTGGCCTTTCCCAGCACTCTGAAGGGGCAAGCTACCACACAGTGATTCTACTCACTTAAGCCTCGATCGATTGGTGACTTCAAGGAACTTAGCAAGGTTTTCATCAGCCAGTTCGTGGGAATGCTTAGCCGATCATAGCTAGATATTCAGATACTAAATGTTAAGCAATGAAAAGGATGTCCTTGAACCACTACGTTGAATGGTTCAACCAGCAAAAACTTCATATCCACGACTTAAATGAAATGGTTGCAATCACATCCTTCTGCTCGGGGGTTCAAAACACCAAGGTCGCCATGACTTTCTACCATCAACGACCGGCAACCTTGGTTAAACTCTTGGAGAGGGTTAGGAAATACATCGACACCAAGGAGTTTTTAAAGTCCAAACATTCAAACTTCGCAGAAAATGATTCCCCAAGAACCAAACGGAAATGGGAGACCTTAGAAAAGAACTCGGTAAAGAAGTAAAATTAGAATCCTCAATGGGGTGGTCGAGATCAAACATCAATCACCTTCACACCACTTTCCCAGCCTATCTAAGAGGTCATGGTAACTACTGAGACATAGAAGCTGCTCAAGAAGTCCACCAAGTTAAAGAGCCCACCTGAGAAGAGGAACCGGGACAAGTACTGCCAGTATCACAAAGACCACGACCATGATACCGAGGATTGCTTCAAGCTCAAGATCGCCATTGAGAAGCTCATTGAGTAGGGTCATTTAGCCGAGTTTGTCACCACATATAGACAACCGTGGCAAGATGTCCAGGCTCCCGAGCAGCAACAACCTCTTGGCCATATCAATATGGTGTTTGGAGGAACATTGGGTAAGGAAGACTCACAGTCACTCGGGCATCCCAGACGGATGTCCTGCATGTCCAACCAGCCATTCTCTACCGATCGATCTCCTGACTTTTCATCAGATGATGTCCAGGACCTGCATTACCCCCATGATGAACCACTGGTGGTAACACTCTCTATAGCCAATTACATGGTGAAGAGGGTGCTCATGGACAGGATTAACTCCTCTGATATACTGTTTGCTTCAGCCTTCGATCAGTTTGGGATATCAAGGTATCAGCTTCGACCAGTAGGCACTCCCTTGGTAGGATTCAATAGATCTAGTACGCAACTGCTGGGGATGATTGAACTCCCAGTTCCAATGGGGACCTACCTACAGTAGACCTCCATGCTCAGAAACTTTGTTGTGGTGGAGGCCCCGTCCACTTATAACGTCATCCTTGGGAGACCGATACTCAATAAGGCCAGAGCGGTTGTGTCGACTTACAGCTTGATCGTCAAGTTCCCAACCCTGTAGTGTTCGGGAAGTTTGAGGGGAGATCAGGTCACAGCTCGAAGCTGTTATGTTAGTTTCTTACGTAAAGAGGCGATCACAAAAGTGCTAAACATTCAAGAGAAGGATTCAAGGGATGCTAGGGATAGAATCAGCCCAATTGAAGAGCTCAATCAAGTCGTATTAGACCCCCAGCTTCCTGACCAGTCCATCAAAATTGGTACTTTCTTGGAATCATATCTCAGAGAGAATCTAACCCAGTTCCTGAGAGCGAACCAAGATGTCTTCGCCTAGACCAATGAGGACATGCCTGGAATTGATCACTAGATCATGTTGCACTGACTTAATGTTGATCCGAGCTACCGCCTAGTTAAACAAAAGAGGAGGGGAATGGACCCTGGAAAGCAGGAAGCTATACATGCGGAGGTCAGAAAACTTATCAAAGTAAAGTCAATCCAAGAAGTCCAGTATCCAGACTGGTTGGCAAATATCGTCCTTGTCAGGAAAGGCAACAGAAAATGAAGACTATGCATGGACTTTACCAACCTAAACAAGGCCTATTCCAAAGATTTCTATCCACTACCCTGGATAGATCTCCTTATAGACTCAACAGCTGATCACTCACTCCTCTCCTTTATAGACACCTACTGGGGGTATAACCAGATCTGTATGTATCCTAGTGATGAAGAAAAGAGCTCCTTCATCACTAACCAAGGAATATACTGCTACAAAGTGATGTCCTTCGGCCTCAAGAACACCAGGGCAACTTATTAGCACTTGGTCAACTATATATTCAGAGATCTGATTGAGAAAACAATAGAGGTATATGTTGATGACCTCCTAGTCAAAAGCTGGGATAAGCCTGATCATCTTGAGCACTTGGCTCGGGCCTTCAGCATCTTAAGAAAGTTCTTGATGAAGTTGAACTCGGCTAAGTGTGCATTTGGAGTCTCATCGGGGAAGTTCTTGGTACACCTGGTCAGCAGACAGGGAATTGAAGCTAACACAGAGAAGATCCAAGCAATCATCAACATATGGTCACCTAGATCAACCAAGGAGGTTCAGAGTCTGGCAAGGCGGGTGGCAGCATTGAACATGTTCATATCCCGAGTGACCAACCGATGCATGCCTTTCTTTAAGATCCTCCACAAAGACTTTTAGTGGTCAGTGGAGTGTGAAGAGGCATTTCAGGAACTCAAGCAGTACCTGACATCGGTTCCTCTGCTCTTAATGCTTGTACCAAAGGAAGAGATGTTTTTCTACTTGGCTGTATCACCTTCAACGATAAGCTCAGCACTGATCAGAGAGGAGCACGAGATACAATACCCGGTCTACTATACAAGCCAGGCACTTCAGGGCACAGAAAGTCGACATTCCCATATAGAGAAGCTCGCCTTTGTGCTCATCACCTCAACTCGGAGGTTCTACCAGTACTTCTAAGGCCATGTTATAGTTATCCTCACGGATCAGCCTTTGCGCAGGATTCTGTCCCGGCCTGAAATTTCTGGGAGACTTATGAAGTGGGTATGGGAATTAGAAGAGTTTGAGGTAATTTATAGATCTTGGACAGCAATCAAAGGGCAGGGAATAGCTAATTTTGTTGTGGAGTTCACCTATCCGGAAGACCCCATCGAAGAGTTCAATCCACTAGAGCTACCGATTGAGCTACAGCCTAGCATCCCAACCTGGATACTTTATATGGATGGGTCCTCTAGCAACCAGGGCAATAGAGTAGGGATCATCCTGACCACACCCCGATGGGATCTAGCTGGAGTACACCCTAAGGTTTGGGTTCTAGGCCTCTGACAATGAGGCCGAGTACAAAGCCCTATTGGTCGGGCTGCAATTGTCTACCTCAGTGGGTGCACAGCAAGTTTAAGCATATAATGACTCCCAGCTAGTTGTCAATCATGTCAATGAGAAGTATAAAGCTCAGGAAGCCAACATGGTGGCCTACCTAAACCTTGTCAGGGGGTTACCAGCAAGCTCAAAGGATTATCCATCATATAGATCTCGAGGGAAGTAAACATACGGGCCGACGGGTTAGCGTACCTTGCGTCATCCTCCGAGTCAGACCTTCCTAGGATAAGGGTAGAAGACCTACCCTAACCCAGTGTGTCCAACTTAGAAGGCATGGAGGTAGACCCAGTCGATTTAGGCCCCAACAGGATAGACCCTATCATGATGTTTCTTATAATCGGAAGCCTACTGCCCAGGAAGGATAAAGCTCGATGGGTTAAATACCAAGTGGCCAAGTACCACCTCATCGATAGTGTGCTATACAAGAGGCAATTTTTTATCCCCTACCTTTGATATATCCATCCGACCCTGGTACAGGAAATCTTGTACGAGATTCATGAAGGAATATGCAAAAGCCATATTGGAGGCTAGGCACTCTCCCCAGGGCCCTACTGCAAGGCTACTAGCAGCCTATAATGGCCTGAGACTCCCAGTATTATGTTAAATGGTGTGATAAGTGCCAGAGACATGCAAACATGATCAACCACCCGACAGAACCCCAAACTCCAATCCTCAGCCCCTGGGCATTTGCTCAGTGGGGCATCGACATAGTCGGGCCGCTTCCCTTAGCAAAGGGTCAGGTCAAGTTTGCCATCATCACAATGGACTACTTTTCCAATAGGCCAAAGCCGACCCCTTGGCGATAATAACTGAGAAGAAAATTAAAAGTTTTGTTGAAAAGAACATCCTTAGAAGGTTCGGCGTGCCCCGGGTACTAGTTATTGACAATTGAAGACAGTTTGACACACCGGTATTTAGGTTGTTCTGCTCAGGCTATGGGATATCGATTCGCTACTCTTCTCCTGAGCATCATTAAGCCAATGGACAAGCCAAGGTAACAAACTAAATAATTTTACAGTCCATTAAAACCATGCTTGAACATGCCAAGGGACTCTGGGCAGAGGAACTACCGACCCTTCTGTGTGCTTATCACACCACTCCCCAAGCGACAGCAGGAGAGAACCCATTCTCACTCACTTATGGCTTTGAAGCAGTGGTCCCCACAGAACTGGGACTACCAACTTACTTGGTGATAAACTACAGCGAGCAAGGCAACGAGGAAGCCCTCAGAGGAGAGCTCGACCTGATAGAAGAAAAAAGGGATTGGGCATACCTAAAAGTGGCAGCATACAAGTAGAGGGTCTCACGGTGATTCAACAGTATGGTAAAGCATCACAGTTTCCAGGTGGGAGACCTCATCCTCAAGGCAGTAAATCAAGCTAACAAAATCCTGAATCACGGTAAGCTAGGACCAAACTAAGAAGGCCCATACAAGTTTATCTGGGTTAACCGATCGGTAACCTATTGGTTACAGATGCTAGATGGACAGGACTTGTCACACCTGTAGAATGTGGAGCATCTACAAAAGTACTTTCAGTAAAATGAGGATCAACATTGGTTAGGGACTTATGTTTTCTTTAAACAGGTTGTAGCTCTTCCTAAGCAATTAATGTAGTTTTTCAGATTAAAGAAAGACTTTGCTGCAAACAACATTCCCTAGTTGCATTTTATGACCAAAAGACCTCGGGAATACATCCGACACCAAAAGACTGTAAGAACACACTCAAGGCACCAAAAGACCTCAGGATCACACCCGAGGCACCAGTTCTGCTTAGGTCCATAATCTACGATGGGGGCAAATCCCTCTAGGTGGCTGATAATAACAAACTCAAAAAGACTTTGAAACTACCAATGTTTTAGGTCGGCTACATACGGTCATCACTTCTATTAATACTCGCCTTAGCATAAGCTTTGGGGGGGGAGGGGGGGGGGGGAAGGGATAATGGACCAAACAGGAAGTCATACCAAACATTACGAGACTTGTAATTAACTAAGTATAAACCCTTAGACATCCAAGCACCCACAATGTTCTAAGTCCACATTAGGATTACAATAAGGAGCTTGGTTAATCATGAGCACTTATAGATCCCTAACCTAGTTTTACAAGCCTGGAAAATTCTAAGTACAATAGCTTGGAGAATTTCAACGTTCTATAGATTCCCTATAGACCAAGTGTCTCCCACTAGTCATAGTTTTAAACCTTTTGCTAAGGCAGGGTTGTAATACAGCTAAACAACTGGTCAGGCACAAGCAAACAAAAATAAGTAAAAATGCACATGTACAAATAATATGCAAAAAGTGACCTCAAGGGGCCTTTTTTCATTACTAATTACAAAAGTACACTGCCTGGGGGGAAATTATAGTAGCCTTTCCACAAAATATATATATATATGTAAATCCTCACTACTGGTAATCTACTATGATCACAGCATCTTCGGTCTCCCCGACCTCTCCACTAGCAGTTGCAGCTACTACTTCTCCATTAGTAGGGGCCCCTTCCTCGGTAGCAGGGCTCCCCTCCTTCCAAAAATCAGATTCAGCCCATGAGTAGCCCGAGAGGTTCCACTCAGGGTGGTATAAAACCACCCTTTGGGCTAGGTCAGCATAGCCCTAGAGGAAGCCAGTCTTGAACTCTTCCTATGCATCCTTCGTCGTCGCCTCTTGAGCAGCAATAGCATTAGCCATAGCCTTATTTTCTGCCTCTATAGCCCTCTGGGCCACCTGCTCAGTTTCTAGCTCCTCCTGAGCCACCCCCAAGTCCAGGACCAATACCTTCATCTTCTTTCTCTCTATGGTGAGAGCAAATTCCAAAGCCTCCTGCTCCGCCTTCTCCATGGAAAAGCTCCCTTAATAGTGGCCAGCTTCTCATCCATCCCGGGCAAGTAGGCCTTGGCCCCGACCACCAAACAATCAATCATGAAAAAGAAATAAAACTTAATTAATCACCATAAACAGAGAAATGGGAATAGAAAAAGACAAGTTACCTACCATGTGGGAGATATTGTAGATCCACCCGATCAGGACCTCAGGGCCCAACCCTAAACTCTTCTTGACTTGGCTCTGTAGCAACCCAGGTCAGGTTCTCTCCCAGACATTATCCGCCACTTCCACCAATGACATCTCGATCGGGATTTTGCCCGAAGGTCATTCGGTGGTCGCAACGACCTCAACACAGGGGGTTGACGTACCGGTCAGGTCCAAGCAGGGCCCTCGATGAATCCACTTAAGTTGTTGGCGAGTAGCAGGGTCTTGCCTTTTCCTTCTCTGGCCAGCCCACATAGCCAGAGCAGCCTCCTTCTTCTTTAGAGTAGCCGCATGGGAGCCATCTCTAAAAAATTATGAAAAGTCACGAGTCAAAGGGAACACAGGCGGGTAAGTAATTGGACAAGTAATGAAAAATAGCTAAAAAACTTGCCAGCAATGATCGGGAGAAAAACGAGTGCTTCAAAGGGCTGGCTAGGCTTGTAGCTGACTTTCTGAGCTGTCATCTGGGTCAACAAGTCTGTGACGTTGGTCAGCTCCTTAGCTAAGGCCCTAATCTGGTCCTGGCACTCGTCGACAATGTCGGTGGGTCAGTAGACCCCACTAAAAAAACAAGAGCATAGGTCAGTTAGTTCTATAACAGCAATAAAATAAATTGGAAAACACTCAAGACCGGAGCTTACTCCTTAACTGCCCTACCCAGGATGTCCTCAGCTGAATCCCTAGAGAATCCTCGTAAATCCCAAGGGTGGATACATGGAAGAATTTATTCTTCCACCCCTGCTTGGGCAATCATCTATTATCTTTTCCCCTACCGAGCTCCTAGAGAGAAGAAGCCGACCTCCCCGTTCAACAAAAATGGTCGGTGGGTCCACAGGAACTCTTGAAGGGTGAGCTCATACCCCATGACTTGGGGCCAGAGGTTTATGGCTCCCATAAAAAATCTCCACCCATTCAAGGCAAGCTACCCAGGAGCAATCCTAAGGTAGATCAATGTGTCCTAGAAAGCTGGTAGAGAGGAAGGTGAAGACCCGCCATGAAGGTGTCCTTATAGAGGGTGACAAAACTCGACCGGCGTAGATAAGCCCCACCGGTGGGAATCGCCAAGGAACAGTGATCGGGAATGTCATATCTATCCTTAATCTCTCCCAGGTCAGAGATAAGCAGACTGCTGGGAGTCCATTCATAAGAAAAGATTACGTCGAGACTACCAAAGACCGATGCCTCATCGCCCAACCCCTATGACATAGAGGCTACTTAGAGCCTCTGGCTCATAGCTTTGTCAGACAACTGGATGGGAATTCTACGTTTACTGTGGTGGTCTGACAGAGTCAGTGAAGGAGGGTACAAGCTTGTGTTCGGGGTCCCCAACCTTGATTGCTCATCTTTTGATCGAGAAGATAAGTTAAAATCAGAATGACACATTTCTAATGCTCCTACAATGGGGCAGGGAGTAGCTGGCAGCCTAAGTAGGGGTCAGGAACCCCAAGTCTAAGGTACAAGGGTGGGAGGACCAAGATCCTATATGGTAAGGCATACACGGTCCTCACAGTCAAGTAACAATTCAGACAGAATGGTTTTAGGACACCCCGACTGGGCCGACTGCTCTAACAAAGAAAGGGAACCACTTGACCTAAGGAAGAAGCAGAACCTAAGGAAAAAAGAAATCTCACTCCCTTACGAGTCCTAACAGGTTCCTATTCTCTAGCCTCGTTCAGGAATACTAAAAAATGAAGAGAGGAAAAGTACAGTGAATTGGAAGGCTGGAGGGACAAAGACTTATAAGAACAAAGTGCAGGAAAGAGCTTGAAAATCTCGACCAGACGAATTTTCTTTAATATCGCTTGGTAGACTCTTCCTATGGATAGCAGAAGTAGGAAAAATGCTCAAGTGTTGCTTTTATAGATTGCATGGAAGTTTTGGATGATCTTAGATCTAATGCTCTAGCAGAACTCTTGCCTAAACACCCGACAACTGGCACCTCGAGTAGCCCAAGCGGTGCCTCAAAAGGCATGGGGATTAATGGCCTGATGTGACAGTTCGGTTAGGTTGCTGCTGTCCGGTTACACTTATATCAGTCTTGTAGGATCCTAACCAGGCTAACTACTTTTTAACACATGGCAGGTACTGACCCCATGCTCTCGATGTAACCGATCGGTCGAAGCCCCGAGTGACCAAGGCGACCGGTTCGACCCTGAGCAATTTCCCGAGCTGCATCCCGGACGGTTTGCCGAAGATATATAAATTTCCAACCCTCATCTGACGAACATTAGCCTCAAAAATGCGGGGCAACTGATATGTACAAAATATCCAGTAGAAGCTCCGCTCCTATATAGCCCGAGTGATATGCCCAGTATCATCAGGATTCGACCAACAGGTTAGGATTGTCGTACATGCTATGCTCATCATGGGTACAGCATACTCGCATCCCATGAAGTAATTTAGAATGATCCAGGCATTTTCCTACACGGCCTAGAAGACTAACAGAAAGAATAGATTGTTTCCTAATTCAATTAGAAAACCTCCACGATTTGTGCTAATCAATCCCAATCAGATTGTATTACCTTATCAGTTTACTTACCATGTACGAGTAGGTCTCTTACATCTATAAAAGAGACCACTCACCTCCTTTAAGGGGATCACACACTTATCTTACTTGCATATACTTTACCCAGCCAGTCTCTGGTAGCTCCATCCCCATTGTTGGTTCACCAAATACAATCCCTCTTGTCTTCTTCTTCTCTCTAATCCAAATTTAGGCATCATCACATATCATACTTTTCTAAAAAAAGATGTGCGTTCATTATAGGAGAAAAGTTTTGTGAAATTTTACAAAAGTACTTAAGCTTTTCCGAAAGGGTGCAGCAAAACATAGCAGTCTATAAAAGTTTGTGAAATTTCACAAATATTAAATTAGTTGCATTAATTTCAGAATATAAATAATTAGTATCAAATAAGCATTTTTTTTCACATTCTAAGTCACATTAAATGTCCACAAACATCACTTTGTATAGATGACAACAAATTAGTTGATCAAATCATGTGTCACTTTACAATAAGCAAAACTTTTCATTTTCTATATTAGTTTACCAGCAAAAAAAATACACATGCACATAGACACTACAATTTCCATGACTTTACTATACGCAAAATGATTGTCTAGTTTCTAACTTACACACTTTATCAAAAACTATGACAACCATCTAGTTCATCGAAAGAAATTCTACTTCGACGTGGTTGTCAAAGGGAGTATCTACTATTCATTAAGGAATTTCTTCCTGAGCTCGGTTCTCACATTGCAATCTTCTTCTGTCCATGAGCTCTCAGGAGTGTTGAGGAAGTTTGAAATCGTCTCTACTTTGAACCTTGCTGCATCACAGTGAAGGTCGATTTCCTCACCAAAGAATTTTTTTTTCAATATATAACAAACAATTACCCCACAATCAAGTCTGCATTTGAACATATGAGAAAACATAGAAATCAGGTTATGAAAATTAACAAAAGAGTTAAATGTTGACTAATAAAATATAAATATAAATTAATTTGATTTGATACATGCGTCCCATAAGTCTGTTGTGGGCTTTTTTCCACGCACTCGACTGTAGTTGCCAACTCTTGGGGTCATAAAATCATGTTTTTGTTTTGACTTCCAAAAGAAATAAACATATTTTGCTGAAAGGGTTGCTAAGGTTGTTATTCGAGTGTTATCACTTCATAGGCAAAGTTTAGCGAAATTTCACAAAAGTATGTAAATTATATTTTCTGAAAGGGTTACTAACACTGTTATTAGAGAGTCATCACATCACGGGAAAAGTTTTGTGAAATTTCACAAAAGCATGTTTTACAATTTTTTTGCAATGGCAGAAAAACATACTTATGTTAAATTTGACAAAAAGTAATTTTATACTGTTGTGAAATTTCACAAAACTAATTCATTAAAACACAATTGTTTTTTAAATTTGACATAAGTAATTCCTATTTTCTAAAAGGGCACTAATTCATACTTTTGTAAAATTTCACAAAAGTAATTTAGGTTTCTAAAACAACATTATAAAATAGAAAAGAGACATGGACCTTGCCAAATATTTGATAAAAAGCTAAAACATAGCAGCACAAATCTCTAATTTACCACGTTAAGGATCATTGTTGAAACTAAAACCTCTTAGCCCTTTGCACAATCACTATTACATAGCAGTCAACAAAATTACGAAACAAAAGTGTTATCCCCAAGGGTTTTGCCTTAAGTAATTTTGATGATTAACAAACTATGATGTTGAGTTCTTATGTTAGATCTATAGTGTATTGTCCAAACAGAGCTTTATATTTTTGGATGGATATTCAAATGGAAGATTCTTGGAAGATCATTTATCTTGTATTGTACTTATAAGATTCTTTGTAAAGTTAGTTAGAATGTTTCTCTAAGACAAGGGCTTAAAATTCTTGACCAAACATTCAAAATTGAAAAACTTTTTTTCACTGGAAAAACAGTTGACTAGATTGTTTCTCCAGTCGACTGGACACTTCAGAGTTCAGTCGACTGAAAGTGAAACCAGTCAACTAATTTATGTTCTAAAAACTTGGTTTCTGGTTCAAAGGTTTCAGTCGACCGGACCCTTCATTCAGTTGACTGTTTTAATGGCGCATTTAAAAGTAACGACTCTGTTTTTAGGGTTTTACTTTAGGATTAATTGCTCCCAACTACCTCAAACGTTCAAATTTTCATGAGAGAGTATTTATACTCATTTGAATTTGGTTGTTGGGTAGTTAATCAATTCTATTCAATACTCATTTATTGCAATCAAAGATTCAAGCCATAGTTTTGTGAGATTCATTCTACTTGCTCTAGTTTACATTGTAATTCCTTGAGAGCATTTAGGGAGAGCTATTTATTGTTTTTATCTACTCTAAGAGAGAGTTTATTCATTGTAATCAAACAATCATTCATCCTTGAAGTTGTAAAGAAGGGTTGGTTTAACTTGCTCCAAGTGAAGGGTTTCTTCATTGGAGAAGTAAAGAAGTTCAAGAAGAACTTGTAAGAGAGGTTTGATCATCACCTAAAGAAGACTGTTTAGTGGAATCCTCAAGAGGTGTTCTTGAGGGGTGGACGTAGGCCGCGGATTGCAGAATCACTTGAAAACTCGATTTGCAAGTGTCTCTTTCCCTTTCTCTTTACTTGTTTTTATTTGTTATTGTTATTGCTTAACTTTTAATTTGCCATTAGTCGTTAGTATTCCTATTCACCCCCCCCCCCCCCCCCCCCCCCTCCTCTAAGGATTACTTTTGGGCCAACAATTGGTATCAGAGCAAGGGCTCTTGTATTGATTTCACATATCTTTGAGTTAAGATCATTTGGCAAACACCAATATCAATATCACTAATAGTGAGGGACAATCACCCCACAGACCTCCCTATTTTAATGCAACCAACTATGCTATTGGAAAAATAGGATGAGAATTTACGTTCTAGCTCAAGACTTTGATTTATGGCAAATCGTATTCAAAGGACCCCATGTTCCCACTAAGATCATAGGCACCGACATTGTTCCTAAAATAGAAGATGAATATGTTGATAGTGACAAGAAGCTCATCAAAATGAATGTTATGTCTATGAATCTCTTGTATTGTGGCTCAGACCCAAATGAGTACAATAGAATTTTTTCTTGTGAATCGGCTTAAGAAATTTGGCATAAATTAGAAGTCACACATGAAGGAACCAACCAAGTCAAGAAGTCTAAAATTAGCTTACTTGTTCCATCATATGAAATGTTCAAAAGGCTTCCTAATGAAACTATTAGTGAAATGTCTACTCGTTTTACTACTATTACTAGTAGTTTGAAAAATCTTTGTAGAGTGTATCCTAATGAAAAAATGATTGAGAAAGTGCTTAAGTCTCTACCGAAGCTTTGGCTACCTAAGGTCACGGCAATCCGAGAAGTAAATGAACTTGCAAGGCTTTTAATTGAACAACTCATGGGATCTCTCATCACTCATGAAATGGAATTAGTCATCTTCGACAATAAAGACAAGAAGAAAAACTTGGGTCTAAAAGCTTCAAATGACCAAAATGATGATAGTGATGGAGATGCTAAAATGGCGATCACTCACAAGTTCAAGAGGTTCTTGAGGAAAGACAAAAACCTTCGGAGGAAGGGGACAAAAAGAAAATGAAGTTAAGAAGGAACCTTTCATCTGCTTCAAGTGCAAAAAAACCCAGACATATCAATGCCGATTACCCGTTGTCAAAAAGAAACTTCAAGCAAAAAGCTAAGAAGGCATTGAAGGCAACAACTTGGGATGACTCCGACAATGAATCATCCGAAAATAATGGATTTATGATGCTTATCAACTTGAAAAACAAAGAAAAACTTCTTTTAAAAAGAAAAAGGAGATCTCCACTAGTAGGCCTCTTGAATTGCTTCATATGGATTTATTTGGTCCTAATCATGTAGCAAGTATGAGTGGCAAAGTGTATGCATTTGTAATTGTTGATGACCACTCTAGATTTACATGGGTCATTTTTCTTACTCATGAAGATGAGGCTTATTCAAACTTTGTCAAGTTTTACAAAAGAGTTCAAAATGAAAAAGGGTATGCCATCAACAATATTAGAAGTGATAGAGGAAGAGAATTTGATAACAAAGATATTTCAAATTTTTGTGACGAAAATGGTTTTGGATATAATTTTTCGGCACCAAGGACTCTTCAACAAAATCGTGTTGTTGAAAGGAAAAATAGATCACTTCAAGAGATGGCTAGAACTTTATTGAATGGACACTCTTTGCCTCAATACTTTTGGACTGAAGCCAATATTACTTCTTGTTATATTATTAATCGTGGTGTTGTTAGAAATAATCTTGGTAAGACTCCCTATGAGCTTTGGAAGGGTAGAAAACCTAACATAGGTTATTTTAGAGTCTTCAGTCATTTATGAAAAAGGACTTCAGTACACCATTTATTAAGCTAAAATACAAATTAGAGAGGGACTTAACAAAAAGGACAAAAAGTTGACAGTTGGTGCTCGCACGGTATAAGTGTGTGCACCACAGAATCTCCAATCAACCAACCCACATTCCCTCACGCGCCCCACGCGCTCCCAAGCGCGCGTCTTCTTCAGGGGGTGCTCGCACTGTGCGAGCAGTGTACCGTATTATTTCTAATTTCGAAAAATGTTTTTAAACTTTAAACATCCATAACTTTTGACCTATAACTCCATTTTTTTGCAAATTTTATACCGTTGGAATCGTGTCGATGAGAGCTACAAAACTAGTACCATTGTTGATATGTTTTGAGAAATTTTTTTTCATGTTTTTACATACATGAATAATAAGTGAAATTTCACTTGATATACATAAAATATTAAGTGAAATTTCACTCAATTCTAGAGCTTTTAAAAGCTCTCCCAAAAAAGCCCTAGGTTCAAGTTTTGCAAAGCTCATAAACTAGTTACCAAATGAATTAACATGAAACTGTGCTTTAAAAAAGGAGAAGCACCAAAAAGGGGGCCAAACTAAGCCTTAATGTTCATGTACGAGTTAAGTGAAATTTCACTAAATATTCATGTAGGCATGGTGATAATTTTTTTAAAACAATGCATATTTTATTAAAATAAGCAAATTTCATAATCAATTATAAAACACAAATTTTCAACCAAAACAAATGCAAGAATTCTTGTTAAAATTCTTCTTTTTTTGAATCTTTTTTCTCAAAATATATAAATTTGGCATACATAAATATTAAGTGAAAATTCACTGAACCCGTACATGCCTTCTTCATGAAAAACTTGAAGTTAAACTTAACATTCGTGTTCTCGTTCAGTGAGATTTCACTTAGTATGTCAAGTGAAATTTCACTAACTATCCCAAAAGTCGCTAGAAGTAGCTCTCTAGTGTTTAAGGTCTACTTTGATACTTACTTTGTTTAAAAGTCCCTCAATTGTCAATTTAAGTAAAATTTCACTTAATATTCATGTACAAGTTCAGTGAAATTTCACTTAATAATCATATATGCCAAGTGAAATTTCACTATATTTTTTTTCTCTTTCATATTAAACAATGCACATTTCGTTTAAATAAAAATAAAAAAATCAAATTTCACAAATCAATTATAAAACATAGTTTTTCAATCCAAACAAATACAAAATTCTTGTGAAATTTCACTAAAACTCTCATTAAGAACAAAGTGAATATTCGGTTTTTTTTTTCTCACAACATATCAACGTGGCATACATGAATATCACGTGAAAATTCAATAACCCATACACGAATATTATGTGAAAATTCTATTAGGTTTGTCTGGAACATGACATGTAAAAATAAGAGTTTTTTCTTTTGCTCAAAAGGTATCAACAATGGTACTAGTTTTGTAGCTCTCGTCGATACGATTCCAACGGTATAAAATTTGTAAGAAACAGAGTTGTAGATCAAAAGTTATGGAGGTTTAAAGGTTAAAAAAGCATTTTCGAAATGGATATCATATGGTACAGCCACTCACACGGTGTGAGTGGCTAAAAAAACAATGCGCGCGTGAGGGCTGGGGGACATGTGGGATTTTTTATGGTGCATGCACTTATACCGTGTGAGCACTGGATTAGATTTCTTTTGTCCTTTTTAGAAAATGGTCAAACAAATTGGAGTTTTAAACTTATGAGGGTTACTTGTAGGGATTTTCCAACAATTTTCTATTTAAACAATAAGGACAACCTAGGTAAGTTTGACGCTGAGTCGGATGAGGGTATCTTCTTAGGTTATTCACAAATAAACAATGCATATAGAGTTTTTAATAAGATAACCTTAGTTGTAGAAGAGTCCATGCATGTAGCATTTGATGAAACCAATCCCTTTAGAAGAAAGCTGGATGATGATGAAGATGTTGTTATTATAGAAAAAGGTGTAGAATATCAAGACAAAGCTAGCACTTCAAGCTCTTTACCTTTAGATGGATCTAAGATAGAGTGTTCTCACCCTCTAGAACCTCCTAGAGACAACATTAGAGATGGTGTAACACCCGTACCCGAACGAGAAGATTAATTTGGTATTAATATGTGTTAAGTAAAGATAATTAATGCATGAGATGATTTAAGGTGGGGTTATGAACTCACATGTGAAAAGGTGCTCAAATGCGGGCATAGATGAAAGTACTGTGAAAGGCGGGGCTGGTATAGAAGTGGGGCCCAATGAGGGTCTAATTAACTAATTTACATTTTTATGTCATTATATGTTTATATGATTACTTGTTTAACAGCTTAAAGATATTATTATGTCTTATGATAGGAAAGGGGACCAATTTGGGTATCCATGTGAGGGCGTATTTGAATACAATTGATAAATGGTAGGTTTAATATTAACCTCATAAATTATGTGGGACCAACGTTGGGATCCACGCGGGACTTAGATTAAATCCATTTAGAAAAGGTGGATAGTTAATGTAATTAACATGGGGGTTTCATAATAAAGCTTAAAGAAAGTTGGGGGAGGTAAGTAAAAATAAGGAGAAAATGTGACAACACATATGTATGTTTTGCATATGTGTCTCACAAGTGTGGCATAAGCTGGAATGCACAGCATTGGAGAGAACTAAGAGCTCTCGAGTCGGCGACGGAAAATTCTCGACGACGTTTCTTGCCGTTCCTTCGCCGTCCGGCGTCGGATTCACGAACCGAGACCGGATTTGGACTCGTGGAGGTAAGGGGATCACATGCACGTCCTTTATTTTTATTTTCGGCAATGTTTTTATGGCGGCCGTTTTTAATAGATGATGTCCTTGGTACCAAACTTATGTAGGAATTACACCGGTGGAATTTGGGTTGGAAATTAGCAAGAGATTGAGGGAATTCTAGGCTTAATTTACTAGTAAATCGAAGAGGTGAGTGTACTAATCTCAAAATTAGGTGTTTACTTATGTTGATATGATAATTGATGCTCTAGAATGCTTAATCCATGACTAGTGTGCCAAGTTTGTGATTAGAATGAAGTTTACATATCAATTATATGAAGGATTGTCATGTTCATGTGATTAGTTGCTTATATGCCTATATGGATCAAAGGAAAGTCAAGTAGTGGTCTCCATTTATAGGTCCCATATATACGGGATGGTAAGCCCTCAATGAGCGGGGCGTGGTGACGACCATGATGATGAAACGGTGATGCCTTCGAGATCACAAGAGTGTGTGTGATATGCTATATGCAATAAAAGAGTGAGAAATTCCGGGGTGAGAAGGACCTGGGGGGGGTGGCTAGAATGACTTGACTTTCCGGAGATCAATTTGTTGTTGTTTATAATGATTGTTGCATTTGCATATTAAACATTCCAATAGCATGATTAGTTCCCTCACTAAGAGAAAGCTTAAACGAAAATATATTTTCTGTTGTGGTTATTGAATAACCATCGCAGGTACGGCACGGGAAGAGGAGAGAAAGTGATCCACGTGACGGAGTGGGTGTGGGAGTTGTGTCCTTGTTCATATGTTCATATGACTAATTAGTTTATGTCTAAAATGTACCTTCTTGTTGGCAATGTATAAATACTTGGAGTTTTGGAAGTCTTGTAATATATTAAGTTGGGTGTTAATGTTAATTTTGCACCAAAGTGTAAGTCGTATTTACATGTCATGAGTCATGTGTAAGGGTGGGGGAAGGAGCTTGAACTTGTGGTGGAAATTTTGAGTTATAAACCTTAATTTGGTTCCTTATGTTGGATACTCATGTATATATTGGGAAAAATAGGATTTTGATTCAAATTGTGATCCATGTGAGAAGGTTGTGTGTTTTAATTGTTGTAACACACTTGATTTAACTTGTGTTGATGATTGGGAACACTTAGAAATGGTTTTAGAATCATCTTTAATGTTTTCACAAAGTTTTGGGATGTTAGGAAAGGTTTTGGACATGAAAAAACTGATGTTTTTAGCAGCAGGGAGGTGTTCTGCCAAGGCCGGATCGATCCGGCCTTCCTGCGGATCGATCCGCCCATTTCCGAGGACATTCTGCCTCAAAATCCATAAATTGGATCGATCCGCCCTTTTCACGGATCGATCCGCACTTACAAAATTTGACTGTCCACTTTTACGGAAACAAGCATAACTCTTTCTAGAAAGATCGGATTCGCACATCGTTTTTTGCGTTGGAACCGGGACTCAAAGATCCATCTTTTGGTATAAAATTTGCTATACCTTATTAATGACCATTTTTCCCTTGGGTCTGATTTGTGCTAAGAAAGCTCGTTTATGGAGTCTAAAACATATTTTTCTTCATGATTAGTGTATGGTTTGGTGTATGGGCTTTGTTATACGTGTCCTAATCTGCCTAGGGCGGGTTGGGGTGTGACAGATGGCCTCCCTAAAGATTGGAAGACCGTTCCTAGTCACCCCATAGAACAAATCATAGGTGACCTCGGTCTAAAAATAGCAACTAGATCCTCTCTTAGAAACATTTGCAACAATCCCACCTTCCATCTCAAATAGAACTTAAGAATATAGAGGAAGTCGAACAAGATGATAGTTGGATTATGGCTATGCAAGAGAAGTTGAACCAATTTGAGAGAATTGATGTTTGAACTTTAGTTCCTAGACCTAATGATCATACTATCATAGGGATCAAATGGGTATTTAGAATAAGAAGGATGAATCTGGTGTTGCAGTTAGAAATAAGGCTACAATGGTAGCCCAAGGGTACAACCAAGAAAGTATAGACTATGAGGAAACCGATGCCCCCGTAGCAAGATTAGAAGCCATTAGAATGTTGCTTGCTTTTGCTTGCCATAAAGATTTCAAACTTTTTCAAATGGATGTTAAAAGTGCCTTTTTAAATGGTTTTATAGTAGAAGAAGTCTATGTCAAGCAACCACCCATATTTGAGATGTCACAATTTTCTAATCATGTTTTTAAACTCTAAAAGGCTTTATGTGGGTTAAAACAAGCTCCTCATGCTTGGTATGATCATTTTAGCAAGTATTTACTGTTAGGGATATAGACTAAAAGTCGTGCTTTATGTAGTTGATTTATTATTCGTTCAATAAAATCAATTATTCCATTTTTATGAGAATCTGTGTGGGCAATGTTTGTATTATATTGTTTATTTAATACTATGCATGTGTATCTCTCATTCTATATAGTAGGTGATTTGGTGTATAGAGTTCGGCTTACACACGAAAGATCAAACCATCAGATATTGTAGAATGTAAGATTTTGGTTTACAGTTTAGATGGGATTGGACACACCATCGGTAGGACTGCAGCATGGTATTGTAGTAGGTTTGTCTTGACTACAGGAAACAGTATAGTTTCAACTCACTATGCTGGTACACTTTGTGTATTAAATGGGACCGACTTGGGGGTAATTATCTTTATACTGACTTATAAGATAATTAATACCTCATGGCTATTATGAGTGCTTACGCTCTAAATCCTAAGTTAATTTGTAGACGCGTGCATTTGATATTTAAACTTTGATCCCTAAACGGGTGAGATCCTTAAATGGGTCAATATCTCAGTGGATTGGGTGACAATATTGATTGTGTGGTGGATATAAATGAATGATGGAATCCATGTCTCAATTTTGGGATTGATGATATCCCATTGAGAAAGCTTATAAGTTTTGATTATGTCAAACCCTACAGGTGGATTTTATATCCTACATATCAGATAAGTTAAACAAAGGATCTCAAGGAATGTTAAGTGATTAATTAAATATGATTGTCAGTAATTTTATTTAATTAATGGATATCTGTAATCTTAACGTGGGGAGATATAAGCATTTAATAACATGGAGCTCGAAATATATTTTTGAGATAAGGGTAGGAGTACAATTATAATTCGTTAGTGGTATGAATTATAATTTATGAAAATAGGAATCTGATTCAGTTCGAATTGGGGTTTCCTAATTCCATAAGGAAGCCTATTCCTTATTGACTTCTTATGGTCCCTATCGTAGCCTATATATATGTTGCTTGGGCTCTCCTCTCAGTTTGCATTTTTCCATCAAGAGCATTATAACTCGGAATAGAAAATAGAGCGTAAAAGAAGGAGAGCAAAAAACAGAAAGGATTTTGATAGAGCCCACACTCAGTTTGATATTCTGGTAGCAAAGGAATACAGTAGAAGATCGTGAGCTATTATCGAGCCCATGTTCTCAATTTGTCTACTATAGCAATCCATTTTGTAGTTCAAGGTAGCTCTAGTTCCGCCCTTGTAGGGTTATTGTAGCTTTCATGTAAATTTTTACAGTACCAACTTATACGCACTGTCAACGGATTTCGGGAACGCGGGTTTCCTAACATTTACTTGATCTTGGATTTACTCGAGGAAAGATTGATATAACTTTTTTTATTAAACATTCACACAATGATATTTTACTATTTCAAATCTATGTGGATGACATCATTTTTGGTGCTACAAACGAGAAAATGTGAAGAATTTGCAAAATGCATGCAACATGAATTTGAAATGAGTATGTTGGGAGAACTAACCTTCTATCCTGGGTTACAAATCAAACAACACAAAGATGGCATTTTTATTAACCAATCTAAGTACATCAAAGATCTATTGAAAGATTTAGATTTAAAAATTGCAAACCTATTGGAACTCCCATGAGCTTATCTCTCAAGCTTAACAAAGATGAATCCAGAAAACTTGTTGATACTAAAAATTTCTGTGGCATGATAGGTAGCTGTTATATCTCACCGCTAGTAGACTGGATACTATGTTTAGTGTTTGTTATTGTGCTAGATTCCAAGCCTCTCCTAGAGGATCTCATATTGTAGCCATTAAGCTCATTCTTAGATACTTGTTAGGCACCATTGATTTAGGATTATGGTATCCTAGGAACACTCCCTTTGACTTGATTAGTTATTCGGATGCGGACTTTGTCAGTTGCAAAGTTGATTGCAAGAGCACAAGTGGCACGTGTCACTTCTTAGGACACTCCATATTCTCTTGCTTTAGTAGGAAACAAAATTTCGTAGCTTTGTCCACAGTGAAAGCCGAATATATAGCTGCCAGTAGTGCTTGTGCACAAGTTCTCTATATGAAACAACAAATAGAAGATTTTAGACTTCATTTTGATCGCATCCCTCTTAGATGTGATAACACTAGTGCCATTAGTCTCTCTAAGATTCCCATTCAACATTCTAGGACTAAGCACATTGAGATTAGACATCACTTCATTTGAGATCATGTTCAAAAAGGCGACGTTGAACTTGTTTTCATCGATACAAATCACCAATGTACAGATATTTTCACTAAACCTCTTCAAGAAGATCGTTTTTGTATCATTCATCCTGAGTTAGGGATGGCTAGTCTAGCCGATGTTGTGTAAATTTGAAGCTCAAATCCCCTTTCTATTATTTTCTATCCAAAAATTTCAAATTTTTTACTAAATCTATTTTCCTCTCAAAACAGTCTACTGAAAGACCCATCTAGTCGACCGAACGCTTCAATTTTCAGTCGATTGATTCTAAACCAGTTGACCAAATTCCATTTTTAAACCCCCTTTCTGCTTGACTTGTTCCATTCGTCCGAATACCCTCTCTAGTCGACTGCTTTCCAGCACTAACCCTTCCCCAGTCGACCAAATGCGCGATCCAGTTGACCAGATCTCTGTATCTATATATATTTTTTGACGTATTTTTTTTAAACCTCTCACATCTCTTTTCGTCTTCCCCTACCAGCCGACTGAACTCTTCACCTCTTCCATCTCTGATCTCCTCTCTCTCCTCACTCTAGTCACCTCCGCACCACCATAACACATTCCGATCACCACTATCTATCCTCCTCCTTCCCTTATCTGCACGATGCCTCCAAAATCGAACAAACGTAAAGAACCAGAGGGCATCTCATCTCAGCCCACTGCTCCTCCTTAGTCTCATCCTTCTGCTTCGTAACCACCTCCTATTTTTTTGTATGTTGACCGTAGGAAGAGCCTTGAAGACTCTTTTGTTCATCGCACACTCATCATAGGTAAAACTTTGCACCTGGACTTTTCAAATTCCTATGGTCTGCGCATTGGAGCTTTACTTGACGCCCGGGGTTGGACCCCTTTTGTGTCCATCTCTCAGCCCCATTATCCTACCCATGTCCTCGAGTTCTTTGCAAATCTCACTCCCTTGCCTCAGGAGATTTCTTTTTCCTCCATGGTTCGAGGAGTCAAAATGATCGTCACCCTCGATGTTGTTGTTGTTAAGATTTTTGGTATCCCCATGGGCATTATTCGCCGCTATAAGGATAATAAGTGGAATACAGGTTATGGTTTTGACCCATTGAATGCCTATAGGCTCATTAGTGTGAACCCTGAATTGGTTCACCCATCCAAACCTATTGCCTCTTAGCTCACTTTTGAGGCTCGTCTCCTCCACCACATTATTACCTACAATCTCGTTCCTCACGCAAGTGGTCACGATCATGTCTCTTACTTTGATGTTTTTCTTTTATGTTATATTTTAGAAGGTAAAAATTTTGATTTCTCATATCTTTTCTGCAAACGCATTTGTGAAACTCAAAAGAAGTCAAAGACCAGTTCCTTTCCATTTGGCATGGCTCTTACTTCTATTTTCCGTCATTTCAGGGTCCCCCTCGATCACCTTGATCGTCATGAGCCCAATGCTCATGAAGTCTCTCGAGGGCGGCGTCTTTGCTCCTAAGACCCCCCGTCCTGTTGGTACCCCTCCTCCTTCTTCTAATGCTCCCTCCACTTCTGCTCCTGCCATTTCTACTGATGTTTTGTCCTCTTCAGCCCCTCCTGCTGTTGTTGACCTCTCAGAGCAGTTTGCCATTATCACTACTTCCAATGACTCTCTATCCACTACCTTCACCTCTCTCCACACTTCCTTATCCACCAGTTTCTCCACTCTATCTGCTACTATCACTACCCATTTTACCACCATCCATCCCAATATCTATGATCTTGGCACTTCTATAGATGTCCTTTGCACCACTTCTGCTACTACTCAGGTGTTGGTGGATCGCCGGTTGGCTCAGATACAGTCCAGTCTTGATGATGCTCGTGATGAGATCCGCACAATTCAGACTCGCCTCCAGATTTGATCTCTTTTGGCCTTGCTAGATGACTTTTAGGTAGATATCTAGATAGATGGCTTTTTTATGGATATCTAGATAGATGGATTTGGATTGCAATAATACAGGCTTACACATTCTTTTTGTATTATGACATCTTTTTTGTACTTAAAACTGCGTTTTGGATATTATGATATTTGTCTCTTTTGGCGTCTATTTCCACATGTTTATTCATGTTTGTGTTTGAATTCCTAATTTTATACTCTTGTTGATATTATTGCTTCTCATGATATTGGTATGTCTGTGTACTAGTCATGGAAAGATGATGATACCTTTTCATTGGTGATTCCCACACCTAACCCTCCCACCCCGTCTTCAACTTACTCATAGAGTGGGAGATTCTCTCCGCTCTATTGTTTTTTTGTTGATGACAAAAGGGAGAGAAAATCCATGTTGCTCTATTTTATCTTTTACTTCTCATGAACATAATATTATGACTTGCTTATCCACATGATCTTTAATTTACAATTATCTATCTTGATTGGATTCGTTATTGTCATTTTTTTTATCTCGGGCAACTAGTAGTTTGTCATCATAAAAAAGGAGGAGATTGTTAACCCCAACCTTAAGTAATTTTGATGATTAACAAACTATGATGTTGAGTACATATGTTTGATCTGTAGTGTATTGTTCAACTAGTGCTTTATATTTCTTGATGGATATTCAAATGGAAGATTCTTGGCAGATCATTTATCTTGTATTGTAGGATTCTTTGTAAAGTTAGTTAGAATGTTTCTCTAAGACAAGTGCTTAAAATTCTTGACCAAACATTCAAAACTATTTTTCACTAGAAAAACGGGCGATTGGATCATTTCTACAGTCGACTGGACACTTTAGATTTCAGTCGACTAATTTGTGTTCTGAAAACTTGGTTTTTGCTTCAAAGGTTTCAGTCGACCGGACCCTTCATTCATTCGATTGTTTTAATGGCGCGTTTCAAAGTATTTGAAATGCAGTCGATTGGATCACGATCCCAGTCGACTGGATTACTGTGTAAAACAGTAACGACTCTTTTTCTAGGGTTTTTCTTTAGCATTAATTGCTCCCAAATACCTCAAACGTTCAGATTTTCATGAGAGAGTATTTATACTCATTTGAATTTGGTTGTTGGGTACTTAATCAATTCTATTCAATACTCATTTATTGCAATCAAAGATTCAAGCCCTAGTTTTGTAAGATTCATTCTACTTGCTCTTGTTTACTTTGTAATTCCTTGAAAGCATTTAAAGAGATATATTTATTATTTTAATCTACTTTAAGAGATACTGAATTCAGTTGTAATCAGACAATCATTCATCCTTGAAGTTGTAAAGAAGGGTTGGTGTAACCCTTGCTAGCTCCAAGTGAAGGGTTTCTTCATTAGAGAAGCAAAGAAGTTCAAGAAGAACTTGTAAGAGAGGTTTGATCTTCACCCAAAGAAGATTGTTTAGTGAATTCCTCAAGAGGTGTTCTTGAGAGGTGGATGTAGGTCGCGGATTGCAGATTGCCGAACCACTCAAAAACTCAGTTTGCAAGTGACTCTTTCCCTTTCTCTTTACTTCCTGTTTTTAATGGTTATTGTTATTGCTGAACTTTTAATTTTCCATTAGTCATTTGTAATCCTATTCAACCTACCCCCTTCTCTAAGGATTACTTTTGGGCCAACAAAAAGCCTAAGTTGAAACAAGTGATATATCAGTGCTTTTGAAAAATCAAATTGTCATTGCATATACATAGTTATACTAGCTCTGTACCCTATCATAAAAACTAGGATATAGATGAAAAGTGCATGAAATTGTAAATTGAAACTCGAAATCATTAGGGCTTAAGAACTGAATCTCAAATAGGAATCAACAAGAAGTAAGTGAAACCAAGACGGCTGAAACTCTAAATTCACAAAAGCATCTGAAATAACACATTTGGAACAATAATGGAGTTTCTCAAAATTCACTTAAAGCATCCGAAATCAACTTTAATCATCTTGATGCAAATTTGAAAACCTAAAAATATACGTAGAGTTTTGAAGTTGTTGCTTTTGAAACCTAGAGAACTGAAACTCAAAAACACAAGTGTGTGAATCCATGAAATCAACTCAAATTAGAATCAAAACTCATAATTAGCTCATATAATTTGAAACTAACTACAATCACACATTTGGAAACCAAAACGGCTGAAACTCCAAATTCACAAAAGCAACATAAATCACACATTTCAAACAATATTGGAGTTTATCAAAATTCACTTAAATCATCCGAAATCAACATTAATCATCCTAAAGCAAATTTGAAAACCTAAAAGCATAAGAAGATGCTTGGAACTATTGCTTCTGAAACCTAGATAGCTTAAAGTCAAAGCACAAGTGTGCGAATATATGAAATTAACTCAAAGCACAATCGAAACTTAGAATCAGCTTTAAATCATTTAAAATTAACTATAATGGACTGAAATTCGAATAACGAACTTAAATTTGGGCAAAGCTTCTAAAATCAATTGAAATGATCTCTCAAAAGCAAATTACACTCGTAATTGTTAAGAGCATATGAAATTCCTAGTGCTAAGTGAAAAATATGTTAAATCAGAAAGAATATGGTTCTGTTCGTACCTTTCTTCCCAATGATTTATGAATTTTAGAGCCTGATGTCTGCTTCAATGAGCACTTCAATTTAGGGATTTTGGCTTCTAATTTTTCAACAAATCGGCTTCTATATCAATTTTGTCTTCCTCAAATTCAACAAATCTGCTTGAAATTACCAGGATCAATTGATTCTTCATAATCACCTTCAATTTCTGATTGCGACTTAGAGTTTTTGCTTCTTCGTGTCTTCAAATTCTTTAATCTCCAGTTCATAGATGAATGTCAAATCTCTTTGAAGTTTGTCTACGATGTCTTGTTCAGACATCAATCTTATTCAATCTCTGATCGATTTAGGGCTAATCGTCGAAGTTCCATGTGTTCGTCTTCAATCTCATTTTTCTCGGACCGTATCGTGTGTTCAAAGATGGTGCTCTTTGTTGAGGGCTTGAGGAGGAAAGAATTGATAAGGGCATTTTCGTCCTAAAGTTTTGTAAGGACTTCTCATTAAATTTGGTTTCTAAATGGACCTAAGTCTATATTACTTCCCTATTTTGGACCGATAACAAATTCGCCCTATAATAGTTTCCTTTATCTAACAAGAAGGATAAGATCATCCAAAAATCCCATAGTGGACTTCTAGTTGAAAAAGGCTTGAGTAGGGGTTTTTACCACTAAGATTCGTCTAGAAGGATTTTTCACTAATAAACTAAAATATAATTGGTACCTTTACCTTTGCCTTTATATATTAGTATAGATGAGTACTAGTTAAGGCCCACTCACTCTCTGAGTTGGAGATAAAAAATGGAAGAAGATAAATATAATTTTGAGAGAGAGAGGAGGCCTGACGAGGGGTTAAAGGGGGAAGTGGGTGACGGTTTAGGGTAGTTTAAAGTAGTTGTTCGTGATATTTTGTGACATTTTAGTCCATTGTATATGCATCTTTTAGGTAAAAACCTTAATGATTTTTTTTAATGTAAATATGAATTTGCTTAACACTTCGTTTGGATTGAGAGAAATGGAGAGAAGAGAGGAGAAAGGGGACCACTTTCTCTCCCGCTATCTCGTTTGATAATTTAAATGGGAAAAGAAGAGAAGAGAAATGGTGATAAAGTGAAGAGAAAAGAGCTCACTTTTGTTTCGATCCAAATCGGAGAGATTCTAGAGAGAAAAGAAGAGAAATTTAATTAAAGAATGTGTAAAAGACCAATACACCCCAATATATTATTATTGATCATCTAACATACATCCCTAATAGAGGATAAAAAAAGTAAATTAGTTATAAGTACTTTCTTTTCTTTTCTCTGATTAAAGTTAACCAAACGAGAGAAAGTTATATTTCTCGTCTCTTCTTTTCTCTTCTCTCCTCTATTGTCTATCCAATTATGATATAGAAAATTCAACTTTCTTTTCTCTTCTCTTTTTTCTCTTCTATTTATAGGTTTCTCTTCTCTTCTCTCCACTTCTCCCAATCCAAACAAAGTGAAAAGTTATTGAGAATCCTACATTTCCCTTTCTATAATAGTATATATAGTAGCAATGCGTACGACTTCTATACGTCATACAATCAAATTAAAAAGACGAGACCATGATTATGGCAGGTTCAATTCATTGACATACATAATATATGCTTGATTGGGTGATTTTAACCTTTCATTTTCTTTATCAATAAACTAATTAGTATTGCTTCTAGAGTAAAATATTAAAGATCTAAACTTACAGCTAACATGTGAATTTTTTAGGGCAGCATTTTCATTGCTTCACTTTTAACCTCTGTTTAGTTCATAAATTTTTTAAGAGAAAAGAAAGGAAGATGCTTTCCTCGTTTGGTTACTAAGTAAAATTGTGACGAAAATAGGAAAGAAAAAAAAAAGTAGAAGTACATTAAAATTTTTGGATTTGGTGGGTTGCTTTCCTACCTTATTTCCTAAGTTATACCAATATATTAAATTTTTTCTTCTTAAACATTTAATATTATTTAAGTTCTTTTTTGGTTTTCTTTCCTATTTATTTTCCTTCCCTAAATCAACAAACCAAACAAAGCCTTGAGATCCCAAATTTGTGAGTTGGATTCATATGATCTGCTGATATTATGTGATACTCTAATAATACGGGTCCATGTCATTACATTATCATGTTTTAACTAATGACCTCAAATTTTCAGAGGTCCCATGACCTCAAATTAATTGAAGAGGCACACCGTATGTGTCAGGTGACGGGGTGTGTTGATGTCACTTAAATAATGGATTTAGTCAAAGAACCCTAAGGGTGGAGTGCTGTCTTCAAGGGTCAAATCTTCCTTCTCTACATTTGGTTTCTGATTTTCTGGTTCCCATCCACATCTTATTGGAGTAAGGAAACTCGGCGGCCAATGGTGGCTAATCAACCTAATCCAGTAAGGGTAATACTTTGGGGCAAAACCAAAGCCACAATTTTTTGCTCACAACCTCCATTTTTGTGTCTATCTCTCTCTTGATGGGTCCCACAATGCCAGTGACCTCACAGTGCCCACTAGGAGAGAGAGACACAAAATAGAGGTTGTGAGCATAAAGTTGTGGCTTTGATTGTGCCCCAAATATTACTCATCCTGTAATATCCATGTGCCTTTGGCATGTTCATAATTATTTATGTATTCATTTTTTCATTTTTTGCCAAAAAAAAAAAAATTTATAATCCTGTCGAAGCCAGGACACAAGGGTGTTGCGGGATTGACAGCCCCCATATTGGCTGCCGAGTATCCAAAATCATCTTGTTAACTTCATAATCGGTGATCTATAGAATGATGTTTGCAACAATAAGTGCTTCTAATCATCACTAATCTTTTCTTTCAATAAATTTATTTCTTCTCTTCTTGCCTTGAGAGATAAATATTCTCTTACTTTTCTATTTTGATTATGATGCCTAACAAAGTATCATGCAAGTTAGGTCCACTTGCTACCACACTTGGTAATAGTTGTTGGTATGGACTTTTTCTCCTAAAATGCATTATGTGAGCTGTCTAGTTGAAATTGTCTTACAAATCCAGAGTTGCTTCTTTAGCAGATTATTTAAAATTTAAACCATAGATTATTCAATATGTCTAAAAGATCAGAGACGGAGTGATGAGAGGGCTGGGGGTGGACTACCCCAAAACTTAGAAATTTTATTTTCTATACATGTAAGTCAAGATGTGTTATTATTCATAGTTCAACACACATCTTTTCTTCTTACTTTTCAGTTCAACATGCATGTAATACCCACTCTTTGTAATGCTATAGAGCAAGCAAAAAATGGATTGATCCAAGCGCTGGACTTGCAAAGGCACACACACAAAGCAAAAACATGCACAATCATCAGGTAAGAAGTACCAGAATGAAAATTAATGTAGAAGGGGACTTAGTCACCTTTGCTTCACAAATTTCAGTTTAGAAGAGTAGAAAACAGGAATTTGTCAATTTACAATAGTAGTCCAAAATTTCTGTCCTTCCCAGAGGCAGAGGGCAAAAGCTAAACCATGATTGATTCAAGGTTTAACTTTTTGCTCTAAACTTTTATACTAGATGATGGATATGCACCATAGATCATCATCACTCCCTAATTAGAAAATGGGTGAATTGCAAATTACACCACTGTAGTTTGAGTGTTGTGACAGTTCGGTTCCTGTGATTTCAATTTTGGCAATTTACACTAATACAGTTTAAAAATTGTGCAAAATCCACCCAATTACAAAATAAGCAAGGGCACAATGGGAATATCACATTATTTCCAGCCC
Organism: Hydrangea macrophylla; assembly: GCA_033977485.1. Classification (NCBI taxonomy): domain Eukaryota; kingdom Viridiplantae; phylum Streptophyta; class Magnoliopsida; order Cornales; family Hydrangeaceae; genus Hydrangea; species Hydrangea macrophylla. The sequence continues at coordinate 44,630,707 of CM066992.1, read as the reverse complement.
AAAATGACCCCACGTGTAGGGGCGAACCCATGGGTGTAGTTCAGTGGGAGTAGAAGCTTATACAGAGGTTCTAGGGCAGTAGCCCGACCTATTTATTTATTTATTTATATTTTTTTATGGGTAGAAATAGTATAATTCTATGAAATTTTTTTGTACAAACTAATCTATCCCATATATAACTCACAATCCTTTAAACAATTTGATACACTTAAAGCTTATAATCTGATAATATCTTATAGTCTTTTAAACTATTTGATAATATCCAATAATCTTTTAAATAATCTGATACATTTCAAGCTGGATACACACTGCCACACAAATATCAAAGTAAAATTGGTAAATATCAATAACTAATTAAGCTTAAAATACAAAATTTTTGTGAAAGAATTATGGGATTGATTAGCATGTACAAAAAAAAAACACATAGAATTATATTATTTCAACTAAAAAAAAATTTGAATAAATAATTGGGTTGGGGTGCCGCCCCGAACCCCCCTATAGGCTCCTGCTCCCACAGAACTACACTCCTGGATCTTCCCCTGCACATGAGATCATTTTTGACAGGAAATAATGTGGCATTCCTATTGTGCCTTTGCTTTTTTTACAATTGGGTGAATTTTTCACAATTTTAAAAAATATAGGGTGTAAATTGCCAAAATTGAAACCACAAGAACCAAACTATCACAACTCTCAAACTATAGGGGTGTAATTTGCAATTTACCCTTATAAAATCCTCAAAGGGGCAAGTTTGTTATTAAGCATATCTAGTTCTCGGCTAAACCACAACATAAATCCGCAAACAGAGATTTGAACTCCAGCAGTTGTAATCTCATATATCCCGCCATTTTCCACGAGAATTCTGATTTATTGGCAAAGCGGCGAAGAAATACATTCATCATTCTACTCCAATCGATTGAAGAACGAGAAAAAGAAGGTCAATGCTAGAACAGAGTGTTGGAATCTTAAAGCAAACCATTATATCTTAGTCCTAAACAACTGCAAGATTTTAATTCTCTGGGACTTCCTTCTCCATTTTGGACAAACCAAGTCCATGTGCCATATAATTTTGGCATATTTTTAAACCACACAGCTTGAAGAACTTATGCCAAGCACTTTATTGCTCACTTTCCTTCTCTTCTATATTCCTAAACTCCAACCAATTCAACAAGAACTAACGCTTTGTTTGGTTTATTGAAGGAATAGAAAAGGGAAAAGCAAAAATAAGTTTTCTTGTGTTTTCCCTTATTTTTATCTCCATACCCAAGGGGGGGTTAAACTGAATCACAAAATTCAAAATTTAAATATTTATCGAAACTACATTTTCTTTTCCTTTTGATTTCCACACTGTTATTCTTGATAATAAAACAAAGGAAAATGTTTTCCTTTCTTTTTACTCACAGTACCCATTAACCAAACAAAGCCTAAATAGACTTTGAGCTTGGTAGCGTAAAGCTTAATAACTATGCTACCACACATCATAACAAACCCTTCCAACAAGTACTTAAGTACTCCATCAGACACAGTCTACCACATAAAAATAGGAGCCAAGAATGATAGCACAATTTTATTAACAAAGGAATTATGAGTCAAACAAGCTTCCAAAGTCCAAACACAGAGATGATGGAAGAAATGTACAGAATGGGGCAATGACGATTTTTCCTATCGGTGAAGATTTTACGTACAAGACGAACATTAGGAACAATTAAGACACACACTTCAATATTGGGACAAGTTTAACAGGAGTTTAGACAAGGGACTACTACCAGTTCTCCTTAAAAATTTTGGCTTTCTCAAGTATGAACTTCCCTTCCTTGTACTTCTGTGAAGCCTCGTAAGCTTTTTCGTACTTCCAACCCAAAACCTCACGACAATCGGCACAATAGATATCGGCAACTGTGTGAAGACCAGTCGTGAGATGCCTGTCTTCTTTGGGTCCAACCACTACGTTCATAGTGTGGGAAAACAAAAAGGCCCGGCCATTTCTTCCCTATTGTCGAAGATTTTAGAAAAATGCATGACACAAATATATACCCAACATTGAATCAAATCAAATTAAAAAAAAATAAAAAAATCCTAGATGAAAGTTCACCAATGTGTTAAAACACGCAAATATAAGTGTACCTGTATATATATACACATATACTATCTATGGTAAAATACGGCCTCTTTCTTGCTCTATATGGATATAAGGAAAGCAAAACTTTTGTTCTTACCATAGAATTCAGAAGACAGAGCCAAAAATACATGAATACACACACACACACGTACACATTGATAAAATTTGGCCTCTTTTCCTTGCTCTATATGGATAGAAAGAAAGCAAAACTTCAGATGCACCCAGTCTGTTGTAGTTGCTTCTCTTTTCCTGTTAGCTTTTCTGCTTACAGTTTCCTACTCTTGTTTGCTTCTTTGTGTTGCAAGTTTATCTCTTTCTTTATTAATTTTTTATTTTTATTTTTCCTGTGTAATGCCCCTTGTTAAAGAGTAAATCTTCTTCTTTTATTCATCTTACCTTATTTCAAGAGGGGGAAAAAGATATAACAAAAAAAAAAAAAAACCCTTATGTTCTTACCACGAATTTAGAAGACAGTAAAAGCATTCAATTCAAGATTTTAGTAAGAAACTTCATTTTCAGGAGAATCAATCAGTCTGTTTCTGACATCAATCTCCAAATTGTGATTTAAATAATCTCTTCCTCAACCCACAAATTACATAAACAAGCAATACACCAAAATTACTAGACAAAACTTGAAAAAAAAATAGGGCAAACCCAGTCCAATTCCACAAATGAATATCATGAATTGAAGGGGGGCTTTTACCTGGAAAGACTTAGAAATTATATCATCGTGACGCGAAACGTGATTTCGACAATTATAGCAGCTGTATAGCCGAGGCCCAACAATTTCCGCCATTGAAGACAAAAATTCAGCACTGAAGAGCTCACTGCTCAGAGAAATATATAAAAAAAAAACACCATAAAATTTATTTAAAAAAAAAAAAAAAAAAACTGGGCACCCGATTGATACTGAAATTCAAAGGTAAGAGAGCAGTATATATTCTTTACCTGCAACAAGATGACCCAAAACTCTGCACCAAAAGAATAAGAATACTGAGAGCGTTAGCGTGCAAGACTTAATCAAAGTGGAAAACAAGATTGAGTAAAAAATACAATTACAGATACTGTTTTAGGTTTTGAAAAAAATAAGTGGGTTTGACAAAGACAGACTTGGCATGAAGAGTAAACAACAAGAACATAAAAAAAAACAATAATTGTAGTACTACTTTTATATATATATATATATATATAATCAATCCCTTTCTCGTTTTAAAGGCCGAACTATAAATTAGAAATTCTGATAGATTTAATTTTTATTAAGGGTATTGAAATAATTTTATAAATTGAAAACCGAATGCAACAGATACAGTGTACTTCTAACAAAGTGAGAATCCTTCGCAAAGAGGGTTCTGATAAATTGATAATATAAATATATAGGCGACAGTAAGAGTAAAACCCATTTTTTAATCTCTTTATCTATAAGATAATAATGGAAATGGATGAGGATCTGAGCTTTAAAAATCAAAGCCCTTATCATTAGTTATTAAATGAGAGAAGTATTTTAACACATACTTTTTATTCTTCGCTACGGGTCACCTGTATTCATACAAAGCTTCAATTCCTTTGCAGAAAAATATAGCCACCTGCCCAGTGTGCCATACAGTCCATTTTTGACTTTTCATCCTAAGTTGAGACTTGAGAGAGAGAGAAGGAGAGAGAGAGAGAGGGACTGAGGGAGAGGGGCCCGGGAGGTTTGGATTTCTTCCGGTTTGGATTTTTTTTTTGGTTGCTCGCGGGCCCAATGGACCCGACCCTCAGCGCAAATCACGAATACTGGCAAACAGCATCTACAATGGGTAAATTTAGTGGAATTTATGATAACTTCGTGGTATAGGAAAATATAACGGTTGTAATAGTACAGGTATAATTGTGGTATAGTAAAGTTTTTGCTGAACTTAAATTCAGCTGAACTTAAATTGTTGGTATGGTAAAGTTTTTGCTAAGTTTGATTACACGACACAGAGTGTGCCGTCTCACACCACGCGGTATACATTGTGCCATTTCAATCACCACCACACAGCACATATTATGCCGTGTGCTTCCCAAATGGCATAGGGTGTGCCATTTGGTGCATGTTGTAATTTTTTTTTATTTGTTTGTTTGGTAGATAAGGAATTTTCTTGGTGTTTCTCTCACTTGTTTTCTTTACTGCCAAACAGTCCATAAAAGCAGCCAATCACACAGCACAGGCTATGCCACCTGGTGCTCTTATAGCACTGAATGTGCCATTTGGTGCGACACTGAGTGTGCCGTTTCGCAACTACACCAACCGTGTGCGCTCTTGTCCATGTAGGAAAACTTAGCTTAAGTTTAAATTTAAGTTTGTGTACGCGCTGTGAATACTCTAAGTACCCATATTATTTAAGGCAAGGTGCAACCTGGGCCACGTCTCTTGTGACTTGGGAGTTGATTACCACTGGGTGATGAAGCAATAAGCCCACCCACGGAACAGAGCGCTGACATGCACAAGTTCCGGCATCATAAAAGCGATGCACCGTTTTATACGACTGAGTCGCTCAACATACTCTCGCGAACATATTTATAAAAGCTTGACTCGACTTGGTTCGGTTAATAAATAAAATAAATCAAGTTAAAGCCTATATTTCAGGAGAGCATTTTTGCTCACCCAAAAATTGTTCACCCAATGCTTACCCAAGTACCTTATTGAGTGAGCATGTGGGACCCACAACTTTTCATGCATAAATAAAGGATTGAATAATGTAAAAAGTTGTGGGGTCCAATATGCTCAGTCAATGAGGTGCTTGGGTGAGTATTGGGTGAGAATTTTTTTCGGTATTCGGTGAATATGTGGGATCCACAACTTTTCATGCATAAATAAAGGATTAAATAATGTGAAAAGTTGTGGGTCCCATATTCTCAGCTAATGAGGTGCCTGTGTGATAAAAAATGCTCTTGATTTCAGACTTGTTAGTAAACGAGTCAAGCTGAAACATGCATGAGCCCGGCTCAATAGAGCTCGCGAACACTTTTGAATAAGGTTCGTTAGATAGGCTTGTGAAAAAGCTCGTGCATAGGATTGTGAAAAAGCTCGTGCTTATAAACTGACTTGTATATATAAATCTATTATAAAGCAACATAATTTTAGAAGATACATGAGTCAAGCTCAAGTATAAATATGCCAAGTTTGATTAAAGGGCTTGAATTTCAGGGTTGTTAGTTGGATCGTGAAATAGACATTATAAAGGGCTTGAATTTTAGCCTTATTTAAAAGCTAAAAGCATACATGAGCTCTGTGTGCTTTTAATAAAGAAGGCAAGCAAAGCCACGCCAAGCCAAGCTTAAGAGTGATTTTAGGCTCGTTTAATAAATAAATCAAGTTCAAGCATATATAAACTCGACTCGAATACACCTCAATATTCACACCGTTTCAACAGATCCTACCTCTATGCTTCGTGTTGTTGGAACACGGTAGGGTGTGCTTCAGTTTTGCGCCAATTTGACTGTTGTATATTCGTATTTGTATTCATCTTTATAATTTTGTTGAAAAGTTCTTCATATTGGATTATTTAAGTTTAAAGGAAATTTTTTTTCAATTTTGGTCAAAAGTCCCTAATTAGTGGAATTTAATCAAATAAAAGCCATATGTTGCAAGATTTCACAAAATTAGTTATGTGCATTTTTGCATGACTAATTATGCAAAAGATTCAAATTTGACATAACTAGCTAAGTGAATATTTTGGTTGCATGACCATTTACTAAACGGGTTGGATCTTGTACAAAAATAGCTATTTTATAATATTTTTGATTGAAATACTTACCTATCTTTCTTTCTTTCTGTATGCACCCAAAAAGTGCATAAGTCCAAACAACATGACAGGTTTGGACTATGTGACCATATGGCCAGCCTTGCCCGATGATCTGTAAGTCCGATGCTGGTTTTTGATCAAATCAGTATCATCGGGCTACCCCTATCAACGGGATATGGCCAATTAAGGCTTCCTTGAGAAGCCTTGCACAGTTTCTAGCGAGCTGCTGTATCTTAAAGGTTTGAAAAACATCCCTAAGGCTATCAGAACTCATGATAGGAGTGCAAGTTCCAACACAGATAGAAGAGGAATCCTCAACCAATAAGAGAAAAAGGAAGTTATGAAGCAACCAATGTGGCCGAAGCGTATTGGACATAGTTCTCCAAGTTCGTTAAGCCAAACCGTCAGAAGGAGGGTACATCTTCTCTATAAAAACAACCATATCTCAAGAGAAAAAGGCACCCATCTGTTGACACGCGGCCTCTGGGAGAACCCCCCCCTCCCCGTGTTTTTTCTTGTGGTTTTGGAATTGATTTTCCTTTTGAAATTGTTTTGAAGAAAAGAAGAAAAAGAAAGAAAGTCTGTGAAAAAAGATACAGAGTCGCCACTTGAACTTTAGGGAACCAATAAACCCAATTTAACTCACCCAAACGAATAAAGGGCACCGACCCTTCATAACCAAAGAACTTGGCTCGGGATTTTGGTACGAGAGAGGAAAGAGTCTTTGCCACAACTAAAACACCCTCAACTCGCCCCGTCTTTCGACGAGCCTCAATTAGCATCCAAATAATCATCTTATACTATGTTTGGTTCGACAGTTAATACTATGATTACTTTAATCAACATATTATATATACTGATTGTTCGTATAATGCTTGATTGTATTTTGGTGTACATGAATTAAAAAAAAAACACGTCAATCTTGGTCTTACTATCAAGACCATCAGGGCATATAGAATCATAGATGATAGATGATGAAATCAACTTAGTCATATTTAAGGGTTGACCCCAACAGTTTTACTCAATCATTTATTGCCCAAATTTTATGGTTTTTTTTATTTTACAATGACATCATACTCTTTACTATTTGATCAAGAACCATTTCATCGTGATTAATTGTCTTGATAATTTTATGGATGTCTACTTGACCCCAATACTAGTACTGTGTGATTTAAACTCCAAATCTTTAAATACTTTTATAATGATTATGAATTTAATTTTGGACAAAACCTTTCAGATTATATTTGACATGAATGTTCATCTGTTATTTTTGGGACAGTTATGTAAACTTTGTGACACTTTTCTGAAAGTTTTTGATGAATGTCTCCGCTTAAAGATTTATCATCACAGTTTAGTGAACCTATTATGTATGAATGTTCACAATATGATTAATGCCATTCTTTAAGGGTAGTGATACCACATGACTTAGGAATAACCACAACATCTTAAGGCATGTTAAAGATCACTCAAAACTGAAATTTTAATTTTAGTTTATATAGTATAATGGCACTATAAAAGTTGTAATTTCTCATTAAACTAATAACTTGGCCCCACAGGGAAGTTGTTGCTTTTAATGATTTAATTAGAATAAGAGTAAATTGGGCATTATGAATAATTTTCTAGGCCCACAGGTGTGAAAAATTTTATTCATGGTGCTTACATTTACTAGTCTTATTAATAAAGTTAAATTGTAAATTCATTGCATGTTGTACCTCTACCCACAGGAAGGTTAGAATTTACTAGTACTAAATTGACATTGGTTGATTTAGAATTAAAGTTTATGATTCATAGCATTAAGAATTTTCTTGGTTATTGCAGCTATTCCAACTGCTTTTATTAATGATACATCTCGCACTCCAATGCTTAACTGTGATAATAACAATACTGATTGGAAAGAAACTACTCTCTTTACTTTGGGCTGTCTGGACCTTGACTTGGTTCTCCGTGTTGACGAACCACCCGTTCTCACAGAATCAAGCACGCTAAATGAGAAAGCTACATATGAGCGATGGAAGAGATCCAATTGCTTGAGCTTAATGTGTTAGGAAACTGTGTTCACAGAATCCGTTGACAGTTCGTATAAGTTGGTACTGCAAAAAATTTCGTAAAATCTATAATAACCCTGCAAGGGCAGAACTAGGGTTACCTTGAACTGCAAAAACGGATTGCTGTAGTAGACGAATCGAGAACACGGGCTCGATAACAGCTCACGATCTTCTACCCTATTCCTCTACTGCCAGAATATCAAACTGAGTGTGGGCTCTTTCGAAATCCTTTTAGTTTTCTGCTGTCTCTTTTACGATCTCTTTTCTATTTCGAGTTATAATACTCTAGATGGAAAAACACAAACTGAGAAGGGAGCCAAAGCAGCATATATATAGGCTATGATAGGGACCATAAGAAGTCAATAAGGAATAGACTTCCTTATGGAATTAGGAAACACTAATTCGAACTGAATCAGATTCCTATTTCCATAAATTATAATTCACACCACAAAAGAATTATAATTGCACTCCTACCCTTATCTCAAAAATATATTTCGAGCTCCATGTTATTAAATGCTTATTATCTCCCCACGTTAAGATTACAGATATCCATTAATTAAATACAATTACTGACAATCATATTTAATTAATCTCTTAAAATTCCTTAAGATGTTCTACTTAACTTATCTGATATGTCGGATACAAAATCCACGTACAGGGTTTGACATAATCAAAACTTATAAGCTTTCTCAAGGGGACATCATCAATCCCAAAATTGAGACATGGATTCAATCATTAATTTATACTTACCACACAATCAGTATTGTCACCCAATCCAATGAGATATTGACCCATTTAAGGATCTCACCTTTTTAGGGATCAAAGTGTAAATATCAAATGCACATGTTAGGATTTAGAGCATAAGCACTCATAATAGTCATGAGGTATTAATTATCTTATAAGTCAGTATAAAGATAATTACCCCAAGTTGGTCTCGTTTAATACACAAAGTGTACTAGCATAGTGAGTTGAAACTATATTATTTCTCGTAGTCAAGACAAACCTACTACAACACCATGCTACAGTCCTACCGATGGTGTGTCCAATCCCATCTAAGACTGTAAACCAAAATCTTACATTCTACAATATCTGATAGTTTGATCTTCAGTGTGTAAGCCGAACTCTACACACCAAACCACCTACTATGCAGAATGAGACACACACATGCATAATATTAAATAAATAAAATAATACAAACATTGCCCATACAGATTCTCATAAAAATAGAATAACTAAATTTATTAAATGAATAATAAATTAACTACATAAAGCATGAATTTTAGTACATATCCCGAACAATCTCCCACTTAGACTCAAAGTCATGATGCGACACACCTCACTCCTATCCCTTCTACGAGACTATCAAAAGTCTTGGCTGGTAAGCTCTTGGTGAAAGGATCTGCCAGGTTATTTGCTGATGCTATCTTGGTCTCTTCAACATCACCTCTTTGCACGATCTCTCGTATCAGGTGATATTTACGCTCAATGTGTTCTCCTTTCTTATGGGCCCTAGGTTCCTTTGAGTTAGCAACTGCTCCGCTATTATCGCAATAAAGGGTAATAGCCGATTGTACCACAGGTACTACTCTTAGATCTATAAGGAAGTTTCTGAGCCAAACGGCATCCGTAGTGGCTTCTGAAATAGCCATATACTCGGCTTCTATGGTGGAATCAGCAATACATGAATGCTTGATAATCCTCCAACTAATGGCTCCACTTCCTAGGGTAAACACATATCCCGAGGTAAACTTTGTGGAATCCCTATCTGACATAAATTCAAAATCTGTGTACCCAATGGGTACATGACTGTCTGCTCGGTAAACTAACATATAGTCTCGAGTCCTTTTTAGGTACTTAAGAATATTTTTCACTGTAGTCCAATGTTCTTGCCCTGGATTAGACTGATATCTACTGACCATGCCAACAGCAAAGCAGATGTCAGGTCTAGTACATAGCATAGCATACATTAGGCTTCCTACTGTCGAGGCATAAGGAACTGCCTTCATCTTTTCTGTCTCATCAGGTGTCTTAGGACACTGATCCTTAGATAGAGTAATTTCATATCTGAAGGGAAGGAATCCTTTCTTGGAATCTTGCATGCTAAACTTAGCAAGAATGTTGTCGAAATAAGTGCCTTGTGACAAGCCCAACATCCTATTCTTGTGATCTCGCATAAGCTTGATCCCTAGGATGTGACCGTCTTCTCCCAAGTCTTCATATCAAATTGACTAGACAACCATACCCTTATAGAAGATAATACCCCCACATCGTTTTTAATTAGCAAGATATCATCTACATATAGTACTAAGAACACCACCATGCTTCCATCATGTTTCTTGTACACACAGGATTCATCCGCACATTGATCAAAACCAAAAGACTAGATTACTTGATCAAAGCGGATATTCCAAGACCTAGATGCCTGTTTAAGTCCATAAATTGACTTCTTAAGCTTGCATAGCATGTGTTCTTGGCCCTTTGCGATGAACCCATCTGGTTGCACCATATAGATGCACTCGTCAAGATTCCCATTAAGAAATGTTGTCTTGACATCCATCTGCCAAATTTTATAATCAAAATGTGCAATAATGGATAAGAGAATCCGGATAGACTTTAGCATGGCCACTGACGAAAAAGTTTCCTCATCAATTCCTTCTTTTTGAGTGAACCCTTTCGCAACAAGCCTTGCTTTAAAGGTTTCCACCTTACCGTCTGATCCTCTCTTCTTCTTATAGATCCACTTACATCCAATGGGTTTTATTTCATTGGGTGGTTCTACAAGATCCCAGACTTGATTGGAGTACATAGACTCCATTTCAGACTTCATAGCCTTTTGCCAAAGATTCACATCTTTATCTTGGAGTGCTTCATTTTAATTACAGGAATCGGTACCTTGTTCATCAGGGACCCGGTCATAAGACTCTCCCAAGAACATATATCGGTCAGGTTGAATAATAACCCTCCCACTACGACGAGGCACAACCCATGTCTGTGTATCACTTATATTTCGTTGTGAAGATTCTGAACCTAATACACCATTATCTGTACTCTGTACTGGTTCAGTAACTTGCGTGTTAATGGTTGGTTCGGGATCTACACGAGTTTCGATAATCCTCCCACTACGACGTGGTAATGGAATATCGATAACACTTTCTTGTGGTGTTTCTTCTCGTACTGATGGTATCAAAGAAGTATGTGTCAGTGTCTCTCCTCTCATTTTCTCTAGAACAATATGGCTTCTAGGCTTGTGGTCCATAACATAGTCCTCTTCTAAGAATGTGGCATTGGTGCTAACAATAACCTTCTGATCCTTAGGACTATAAAACAGACCACCTTTAGTTCCTCTTAGATACCCAACAAAGAAACATACTTCTGTTCTCGATTATAACTTTTCTGCGTTCCCTTTCAGCGCATGTGTTGGACTACTCCAGATCTGAACATGCCACAGACTAGGTTTCGCCCAGTCCACAATTCTGTGGTAGTAGTAGGTACTAACTTAGATGGTACCAAGTTTAGAATGTATGTAGCTGTCTCTAATGCGTGTCCCCAAAAGGAAATTGGTAAATCCAAATAATTCATCATAGATCTTACCATGTCCATGAGAGTCCCGTTCCTTCGTCCAGCTACACCGTTCTGCTGAGATATACGGGGTGCAGACAATTGGGATGTAACCCTTGCTTCAATAAGTATTCCCTAAACTCTCCCAAGAGTTACTCTCCACCATGATCAGATCATATTGTCTTGATACATTTACCTAGATGCTTCTCCGTTTCAGCCTTGAAGTCTTTGAATTTCTCAAAGCATTCAGACTTATCCCGCATCAAATAAATGTACCCATACCTTGAGTAATCATCGATGAAAGTGACAACGTACTTAAATCCCCCTCTTGCTTGGACAGTCATAAGACCACACAAATCAGAGTGAACCAGTTCCAACGGTTCTTTTGCTCTATAGCCCTTGGCCGAGAATGGCCTCTTGGTCATTTTACTTCCAAGCAGGATTCACAGACTGGAACTGACTCCACTTCCAATAAACCTAATGGCCCATCTTGAACCAATCTTTGAATCCTTTTCAAATTAATATGACCAAGGCTTAAGTGCCAAAGATGCGTTTGGTTCATTCTCAAAGGTTCTTTTCTCTTAAATGGCAAACTATTTATGTTATTCAATTCATTAAGTTACAGTATTGGAGAGACAAGATTTATAATATAAAGATCATCCATCAATTGACCAGATTAAATAAAACGTTCATTTTCTTTAATAACCACTATTTTATTAAAATAAACTGAATATCCATCCTTTACTAAACTAGAAACTAAAACTAAATTCCTTATAATAGAAGGTACAAAAAAGCAATTTCTTAACATTAACATCCTATCTCTACCAAAACTAAGATATAGATCTCCTACTGCAATAGCTGCTACTCTCGTAGCATTTCCCATATATAGATAAATCTCTCCATCATTGAGCTGCCTGGTTCCCTGGAACCCTTGTAAAGAATTGCATACATGATCAGTGGCTCCCGTATCTACCCACCAGGTACCGATAGATCGAAGCTCTAAACACGATTCAACAACTAGTAAATGAGATTTACCCTGATTGTTCTGTCTGGCGAGATAAATCAGGCATTGCTTCTTCCAGTATCCTGGCTGCTTGTATACAAAACATTTGCCTTTAGGCTTTCTCAGTTGTCCTCATGGCCTTTGGATTGGCAGAGGACCCACAACCTTCTTTTGAGCCTTTTTCATTTTCTTCTTGCCTTTCGGCTTTGAAGTAGAACCTTTCTCAAACACAAGAGCACTCTCTGACTTCCTGTTGAGACCCTCAGCTGCCTAGAGTTCTTTAAGCAACTCCGCCAAAGTATATTTAAATTTATTCATGTTGTAATTGAGGTGGAATTGCTTACAAGACTCTGGCAGTGACTGGAGTACGATATCGACCTGGGTTTCCCCGTCAATTTTAGCTCCAAGGATCTCTAGTTCATTAAGAAGAAATATCATCTTAAGAACATGGTCCCTTGCAGGCGTCCCCTCAGCCATGGTTATGTTCATCAAGTCTTTCATGGCAACCTGCCTAGCAGCACGACTTTGATCCCGAACATCTATGGAGGCTCTCCATCATGTCATAGGCACTGGCCAGTGACTGATACTGATGTTGCAGAACATTCGACATGGATGCCAGAATGTAACACCGCGCCATCTCATCAACCTTGACCCATTTCTTGTGAGCCTAGGTTTCCTCAGCGGTTGCCCTCTCACCAGGTTGCTTAGGACATTCTTGAATAAGCACAAACTTGTACTCTTCAGTAGTTAACACAATATCCAAATTCCTTTTCTAGTCTATATAGTTTGGTCCCGTAAGTTTGTTTTCTTTAAGTATAACAACGAGTGGATTGAAAGAACCCATTTAAAAGCCTGAGAATCACATAATATAAATAATTACGTTTGGAAAAAAAATTACTATGGATTCGAGTTGAAAATATTGGTTTCCTCTACCATGTTTGAAAAGAATCCGCCAGCAACCTGATACACCGCGAATAATATGACTCGATAGGAAGCCATATACTATCCATCATTTGTTTAGATAGGTAATTGCCTTTTAATTTTACTATCCAGGTGATGTACCTTGCCTAGTAAAGTTAAACTGCTGACTTGCTTTGGTGGCTTATGTTATGATTCTTGATCCTAAGAGACATAATCTAGCTAGTAAAATTGTAGAATGTGCCTTTTTAGATAGTAAGACTTGTTGATTTTTAAACATAAAAGTTTGTATGTCTTTGAATCTATTGATGCTGATTTTTATCAGCATAAAATCTTTTTTTTTTTAAATTGAGGGATTCTCAACCCTTTGTTTTCGACCTATATCGTTTGAATTTAAAAAGCATGATAGAAATCATGATACAAAATTTGAACCACAAAAAAGTAAGAGATCTAAAGTTATTGGTTGTTAATAAAAATAAAATAAAATAAAAACCAGATAAGTTCATTGATAAGTATAAAGCTAGCTAATTAGTAGCTAGAGGATACTCACAAAAGAAATATATTGATTATTTTCATACTTTTGCTCATATTGCTAGAAATTCTTCTATTCGAATTTTGATTACCTTGGCTACTAGACAACTTTTCTAAATGGAGATTTGAATGAAGAAGTTCATACAAACCAACCAGAGGGTTATATTAGTTTTGGTAGTGAGCATAAAGTATGTAAAATTGTGAAATCTTTTTACGGTCTTAAACAAGCACCAAAATAATGACATGAAATTTCTATTTTCTAGTTGTAATATGAAAGATATGGGTGAGGCATATTATATTCTTGGGATTAAATTAGAAAATCCAATGGAGGGATTATGCTCTCACAAGAACATTATGTGGAGAAAATTTTAATGAAATTTAATCATTTTGATTGCAAATTTGTTTCTACTCCATAAAATGATAATTCTATATACAAATAAAGGGCAGCCCAGTGCACAAGGCTCCTACCATTGAGGGGTCTGGGGAGGTTGAGATGTACACAGTCTTACCCCTACAAGCAAATAAGCTTTTTTTTTTTTTTCTTTCCAGATAATGATAATTCTATATTAAAGAAAAATAAAGAGGCTAGTATTTCTCCAAAATAATTATACACAAGTTATTGGTTGTTTAATGTATTTGATGAACTGTACTCATTATGACATTGCATATTCTATTAGCAAGTTAAGGCGCTATACTCAAAGTCCAAACAAGGGACATTGGACGACATTGAACAGAGTACTCAAAGTCGCTATACTCAAAGTTGCTATATTAAATGAACAATTAATTTTGTATTCATGCATTCTGGTTTTCCTACAGATCGATTTGGAAGGATGTAGCAATACAAATTGGATTTCGAATTCAGATGAGTCAACAAGTGGATTATTTTTGTGTTTAGTGGGGGCTGTAGTATCTTGGAAGTAGTCCAAGAAAACTTGCACAGCTAAGTCAATGATGGGGTGTGAGTTTCTAGCTCTTGAGAGAGCTGGTACTGAGGTTGAGTGGTTTAGAAACTTCTTAGCAGATGTTTCTATTTGGAATAAATCAGTTCCATCGGTGTTTTTACATTGTGATAGCCAGGCTGGAATAGGCCAAGCTATGAATAAATCCTATGAAGGCAAAAGTAGTTATATATGCCTAAGACATAATATTATGAGGCAGCGGCTTGATGATGAAGTTATATCTCCTAATTTTGTAAAGACATGAGTGTATTTGGCTGACCTTTTAACAAATCACAAGAGAGAAAACTAGTGTATGAAACATCGAGGGAAACGAGACTTATGCTTGTAACAAAAATCAACAATGATAGTAGCTCAACCTATATATTTGGAGAACCCAAAAAATAGGTACATATGGGTAGTAACAAGTCATTGGTTTATTTGAGATGCACTATAAATTTATTATATTATTGTCCCTTCCTATGGTGTTGTAGACACCCCATTTTGTCGGCTATCAGATTTAGGAGACCCATAGATTGGTGGTTCACAATGATCGAAAAAGACTCAAAAAAGGACTCCTCGAAGTTAGTTCTATCTCTCAAAATGCTCAAAATGACCAAAATACTCTTGAAAGACCGAAGCTCCCGGATTTGGACCAAATGTTTAGGAAACTTGTTACGTCATAAGAAAAGCAATAAAATGAGTTTTAAACCAAGACCAGATGAAATCATCGGCTCCCAGAGACCCCCGGAAGTCCTAGAAGTTCCCAGAAAGTCCTCGTTGACCAGTTTGGCCAAGTTTTGACCAAGTTTGACCAAAATCGTCCAAATTTGCCGAAAAATTCTAGATTCATTCTAGATCATGTGGAAAGTACTGAAATGAATTTTAAAAGAAAATCGAACGAAAACGACAGCTCCCGGCAGCTCTCAGAGGTTCCCAGAACTTCTTGGAGGTCTCTGATTTGACCAGTTTGACCAAAAGTTGACTTTAAAACCAGAGCTCCGTATCATTTTTCAAACATTTTTCATGGATACTAGAGGTCAATAGCTTTCCAACGGTATATCGCACATAATTTTTGGATTTAAAACGAATTTATTATGAATTTTCGAAGGTGAAAAAGTTTATCAAATCGGCTTTTATTGCGAATACCGCAAATATTTTCAAAGTGACCTATCTCCGAACTATTTTTTTTATGTAAAGTAGACTCCATTACCTTTCCAACAGTATATCACAACCTCAATTTGGAGTTCGTATGCATTTTTTGTAAATTTCGGACGAAATAGGGCTTTTTCGCGAATACCGGAACCTTTGGGGGCCTAAAAAGGATTATCTGGACGAATGAGGAGCAGTGCCGCCGTAGGACAGGCCCAGTGACGCTGCGACACTCTCCTCCAGAATGGTCCATTTTTGCAATTTCTTTTGGGGGTTCATTATGATTAATTAGAAACCAAAACGTCGTAATTCTATGTTCACAGATGTTTGGGATAAATGGAAATACTTCTAAAACCCCAAAACTACCCCAAATTGGCCTATATAGACCCCCCTTGACTTCTCATTTTGGGGGTGTCAAATGCAAGCTTTGAAAAGTTTTAGAGAGAAAGTTGTAGAGATAAGGTTAGAGTAGAGAGAAAAGAAGCTTCCTTCTTTGATTTCCAAACAAGAGAGTGAGTTCTAAACTTTGTTTTTACTTCATTGCTTCCATTTACTTCATATTCAATACACCCAACCACCATTTTAGTGAGCATTTAAGAGAGAGGAAGCTACTTTCATGTCCAATGTCACCACATATGAGTGAAACACCAAGCTACAAGTCCAATACATCATTGAATATCATTTATTGATTGTTTATATACTTGTTTGCTTACTTTGATGTTCATCTCTTCTTGTCTCATTACTTTTTCTTTTTTCTTGTTTACTTACTAGTTCATCATCATCTAGATGAGGACATGAAGTTTGAGGTGAGTGAATCCTTATGGATAGTAGCTCTTGACCTCAAAAACATGTTTGATAGATGATGGTTACAACCTCAATACATCCCTATGTATTCTTGAGGTTATTTCCAAAATAAAATAATGTCTCCAAAAATCTTGGAGGCTCTTAATATGAGTTCAAATGTTGATATTTCAAGTGGTCATAATCTCCATTTAAGTGCTGAAAATATAGTTTCAAAACCCCTCAAAACCCCTAATATTGGGATTCCAAGAAATAAACCTCATTTCTCTCAAAAAATCTTCAAGACAGTAAGTTGTTTAGTTTCAAAGAATTATTCTGAGTTCAAAACTCAAGGTAAGGATGCAAGACCACTTGGAATGTCTTCCTAACTCATTATAGAACACCCATGACTTTTGGCTTGACTTGAAAGCACTTGAAAGGGGTTCATTTTTGTCCAAACATTCCTTCCAAACATTCTGCCTCTGTTGTCACAACAGCTAGGTTGACTTTTAACTTGTTTTACAGAAAACTTTTCCAAAAGGAGTGGTCCCAACTTATTTTTTCCTTGAACTTCAATGTCTAAGGGAACTTTCTGTATAATATGGGCCTCTAGATCTTTTGTTTTCGTTTTCTAAGATTTTCTAACATTTCAGTTAACAGTACGGACTCTGTTTCTGAATAACCTCTATTATTTATATGATTTATCTCAATCTGTAATAGTTATTAAAGATTGGCTTTCTGGGTTGTGTTCTAGACACAATAAGGAAGAGCTCCATAAAAACTCATTCATTGAAAACATCCCTAACCCCTCTTTTCAATTTCCAAAAATCATGTTACTGTTCTGTCCACTATTCACAGCAAGCATACTTTTACTTCCATCCTTTGATTTGGTGCTTACATGCACTTTAAATTAGCTCATGTCTTAGGAAGTAGTTCATACTATATTTGTACATATCCCATGATGATTTCTCACATGCATTCATGCATATTTTAGATTTCTAAGTCACTTTAGAAAGTACATGTACACAAACACACTACAACCTTTGCATATTCTGGGATCATACATTGCATCCATGCAAGATTTGGGGCTTTTGTGGCTCCTAATCTAAGAAGATTATAAGGAATGAGTTGGATCATACGTCCATACTTTCTCTCGATCTAATCTTCATTTCTCATCCATCCCGGGGATAGAGAGGTCTTCTTTACTCAAAGATTAACAAGCATCATTCTAGCTTGCTAAACATATTTTGATTTATTTGATTATTTGTTTCAAGAACAATCCATGTCCCTTTTAGATTAGGAAAACTTGATTACTTGATATGTGATTAGACGATTTTTTCTAGGTTTATTCTTGTGATCTTTCAGTTTTGCATTGTGTGGTACTTGGCTTAGATCTTATGAATGATATCTTATTTTTTGATCTTCCATTTCAAAATTCTTGTGTGGCGTAATATACTATCATAATATTAACTGTCAAACCAAACGTATTATAAGATGATTATTTGGATGCTAATTGAGGCCCGTCGAAAGACGGGGCGAGTTGAGGGTGTTTTAGTCGTGACAAAGGCTCCTTCCTATCTCGTGCCAAACCCCCGAGCCAAGTTCTGTGGTTATGAAGGACCGGTGCCCTTTATCCGTTTGAGTGAGTCAAATTAGGTTTCTTGGTTCCTTAAAGACCAAGTGGCGACTCTGTATCTGTTTTCAACAGACCTTTTCCTTTCCTTTTTCAAAACAATCTCAAAACAAACTAAAAAGAAGTGGAATTCCGCGTGTCCACAATCTGACGACTCTGCTGGAGACTTATTTTCAAAACAAAAGAATACAAAGATTTGACTCATAAGAAGCATCCTTAAAATCATCGTTTTACTGTGTCTGGTTCACCGCATTGCACTCTTTGCATTTCCCCTCTCCGACTGTGTCTGAAACGCGGCGCTGACATTGTTCAGGTCTTGCTGTGCTAGGGCATAAGTCACCATTGATACTGTACCTTCCAAGGTATATCAAAAAGTGTAAAAACCTCCGTATTGTCTCTCTGACGATATATTGGAACTCTTGTCAATGGACCCTCTCTGACTAAACCTAGCCTTTGCATATAGATTCCTATAGAACCTTTCATAGGACTATTCATTTATCTTTTCAGATAGAAAAAATGTGATATAACTGCTGTATACCCTGACGGGATTACCTGCACGATGTAGACGCTTATGTGGCATAGAATAGAACCTCTTTCTTATGATTCCCAAGACAATCACTCACATGTGATCACATTGAGTTGACCTGCCTCGGCACCATGACAAGGATGTCTGCTCCATGCTCACAAAGATATACATCGCAAACCTTGTTTGTCGGTCCTAACACATAGGAGTATGAAAACCTGCTAGACAGTATGATCACCATCATCACACACTCCCGCCATATCAACCTGTTTCTCCTAGAAACTTTGTCCAGATATCCTAGATATAACCGTATTAACCTGTTTCTCCCAAAAACTCTGTCCAGATATCCTAGATATAACCGTATTAACCTGTTTCTCCAGAAATTCTGTCCAGATATCCTAGATATAACCGTATTAACCTGTTTCTCCCAGAAACTCTATCCAGATATCCCAGATATAACCATATCAACCAGTTTCTCCCAGAAATTCTGTCCAGATATCCTAGATATAACCATATTAACCTATTTCTCACAGAAACTCTGTCCAGATATCCCAGATATAACCATATCAACAAGTTTTTCCCAGAAAATCTGTCCAGATATCCCAGATATAACCGCATTAACCTGTTTCTCCCAGAAACTCTGTCCAAACCAACCAGAAATGCCCAGATATGCTAGTTTCTCTCAGAAACTCTGTCCAAACCAACCAGAAATCCCCAGATATGCCAGTTTCTCTCAGAAACTCCGTCCAAACCAACAAAAAATGCCCAGATATGCCCGTTCCTCTTCGAAACTCTGTCCAAACCAATCAGAAATGCCCAGTCTCTCTTAGGAGCCTTCATAAAACCCTGGAAACCCCTGTTATCCCTTGGTGATCATACTGGAAAGTAAAGTTGGCACACTCTATGTGGTTAGGACCTTATTTGTTTAACTGCTATCTGTTAGAAATAGGAGCATCATATAGATTAGGGCTTACATCCGCGTGCTTGTCTCATTTGCATGCACCATTCTTATCAGTATGCACGTACTGTTTCAGTCAAGCTGTACACAAGTCAGTCCACGTCTGTTAACATCACTGTCATTTGTCTATCTAAAGTCATCACTGTCAGAATCTGATACAAATCCTCTCAAATTATTTTAGCAGGGTCAGAAATTCAGATAATCGTTTGATCAGAATCATCCCAACAAGTTATTTCAGCATGATTCAAGAAGAGCTAAAAAATAAGGTCACCAAATTGGGAGCCACCATAAGCCAGTAATCCGACAGCCTGGCCCAGGTCCTAAAGTTTATGGAAGAACTGAAACAACAGCGGCAACATTGTCCCCCTGAGTTCCCACCACCACCGTTTGGATTCATACCGCATCCCGAGAACAATGGAGAAGAAGACTGGTTTCAAGGGGTCCCACCGCCCGCATATGAGAAAAAGTTCCAAGAGAAAATGGACTAAGTCGACAAGCTGGAAAGCTTATTGAGGAAGAGTAAAGGGGTTGATGATTACCTGCTAGACTTAGAAGGACTTTTTGAGCCTGTTAAGCTGAAGCTACCGGAAAACTTCAAGATGCCTGCCATTGACCATTTTGATGGAACCGGAAATTCGAAGAGCCATGTAAAGCTGTGTATGAACATTTTTCAATTAATGGGTTGCACTCATGAGCACATTGCAATGCTGTTCCCACAAACTCTCGCGAAGTCTGCACTGTCATGGTTCCTTACCTTGGAAGCTTCCAAAACTCGGGCATGGGAAGACATAGTTCGGGTATTCGTTGATCACTATTCCTATAACCAAGAACTTGATGTCACTATCAGAGATTTGGAAACAACTCGGCAGAACAACAATGAATCATTCACCGCATTTCTGAGCAGATGGAGGAATAAAGTAGCCCAAATGGCCCACCGGCCGATTGAGAAGGAACAGGTAAGGATGCTAATCCAGAATCTGCAGCCGCTCTACCATGAGAAATGATTTTACTAGTTCATCTCCACCTTTGAGGAATTGTTTGAAGTTGGGACTCGAATCGAAGATGCCATAAGGGAAGGAAAGATCAAAAAAGAAGAGCCTCGAGTCAGTCAAAAATGCCCAACTACTCCCGCAACCCTCTGGATGTCAATGCCCTTAGCAGTCAACCTATGGCTTACCCTCCTAGGCCGTGCCAACCTCCCAACCAAGCTAACTCCTCCAATTGCGCTTTCACCAGGAAGCCTCCTCGCAACTTTGCCAAATTAGAAATCCCCCTCTCCTCAACCTTAGATCGCCTCCTTAAAAAGGGCCACCTCCAACTACTCCAGCCTCGAAATACCCTGCTCCCATCGAACTGCGACATGTCCAAAAGATGGACCTACCACCAAGCTCCTGGCCACAACACCGATGAGTGCATGTGCCTTCGCCATGATATCCAAGACCTCATTGACCAGAATATCATTGAGCTACCTCCAAAGCAGTTCCATATCACTCAAAATCCTCTACCAAACCACCAAAATATCAGCCTCATTGAGTCCAACCATGTATTCTTCAACCCTGCTACCTATATCACCCCCTTAGGTCAACCTTTACCCCTCATTGACATCCCAAAATCTGTGGGAATTTATCTGATTAAAGGAGGGGATGATGAGTGGCAGCAATAGCTGGCTGATGAACAAGATCTATTCTTCTTGGAAGAACACGATCTAGGGGTAGTGGACCTCAAATGGTATGATCCTGATAATGAAAGTGATGCTTCTATCTAGAACGAGCCAGAGAAACCATTTGTGGGAACAGATTGTGACTAGTTCAAAGAAGATGGGACTGTAGAAGGGCCTACTACTGCTAAGATTGATCATCTGACTAGGTCAGGCTGTCATTATCAGCCTCTGCAGCCTACCACTGAAGCAATCGAAAAAAGTTCGATCAAAGACAAGGGAAAGGGAAAAATGGATGAGATGATCGAAGAAGACAATGAGTTGATAAAGCATTTGAAGAAAACCCAAGCACATCTCTCGATGTGGGACATCATGGTAACATCCTACAAGCATAGGCAAGCTGTGTTGAATGCCTTGGCTGGAATTGAGGTCCCCATCGACGCTACACCGGAAGACATGGTGACTTTCTTGGGCACACTCACCCCTGACCCAATCATTACATTTTATGATGAAGACCTGCCGCCGGAAGGGTCTATAAATAACAAAGTTTTGTACATCACTGTTGGATGTAAGGGACAGCAGGTGCCATTTTATCTGGTCGATACAGGCTCCGCCTTAAATGTTTGTGCTCTAAGGACTGCCACCGCCTTGGGGGTCAATATTATTGACATCACACCATCTGTGCAATTCGTGAGGGCCTACGATAACACAAAGAGAAATGTGATGGGGACTGTTTCTCTCCAAATTCGGGTAGGATCTTTGGTTAGCACTGAAATCTTTCAAGTTATGGACATGCCTACCTCGTTCAATTTGTTGATCGGAAGGCCCTGGCTGCATGTCAACAAAGCTGTATCATCCACTGTGCATCAAATGATCAAGTACATTCATGAGAAGGAAGTAAAAATCATCCTCGACAATAGTTGGGGTAATGAAGCTTTTCCAAACTACGCTCCCATCTTTGAAATCCAAATACCTGAGCTAGAAGAAGGAGAAATCGGGGGATTCTTCATGGAAGAAGTCCACATGATCATTGATGAAGACAGGTTCCCTGAGATCCACTCTGTAGTTGTCAACATCGTCTGCAAAATGAACTACTTCCCTGAAATGGGATTGGGCCGACGCCAGCAAGGGATTCTTGAGTTCCCTCAGATCAAAGGGCAACAAGGCACTTTTGGGTTGGGGTACAAGCCCACTAAAGAAGACATCGAACTACAGAGGCCATGGAAGAAAAGAATGAGGAGTCTCCCACCATACCGCAAAACCTTGAATGGGCAATTCATCAAAGAAGGGGATGATTTCCCCTATTTTGGGTTCCCAGAACCTTGGATCCATCAGGCCACTGGAAAAAGGTACCCTGGGCTGGAAATCTTCGCTGACTGTGAAAGGCCCCCTATCAAGATCCGTTCTATCCTGAAGAAATTAAGAAAACCCAGGAGGAAGACTGGTTAGAGTATCTGGACACTGAAGCCACCGAGAAAATGTGGGAAGAGTTCGCTGAAGAGAAGGAAGAAAAGAGGGCCAAGAGCCAAGATGATCAGATCAAGCCAACTGAGGAGGGTCTGAGCAACCAGGCTGTAGAGTCATCTATCTGTGTCTCCCTATCCCCTGTTCCCCCAGAGTCTGTACTTCCAATTATCGAGTCTGTACCAGAGTCGGCTGCTGTAAGCCCACCACTGTCTAATGTAATCACTCCACCTGTCATGAATAAAATGAAAGACGATTCTGCTTACTCCTCTGTGTCTAATACTTGTGAATGCACAGATCCCTCCGAGGATCTCCCAATCGAACTTAAGAAACTAATTAAAAAACCACCTACTTATGAAATAATCGAAGATACTTTATCAATTAACCTAGATAAAAAAGATAATCCACAAATTGTGCAAATCGGCTCAACACTTAATAAAGAAGAAAAAGAAAAATTGACTCTCTTGCTAAAAAAATTTAAAGATGTTTTCGCTTGGTCTTACGAGGATATGTCTGGGGTAGATCCCAACATCGTCCAACATCGCATTGCCCTCCTTCCCAATTCTAAACCCGTCAAGTAGAAACTTAGGCGCATGAGACCAGAATGGGCACTCAAGGTCAAAGAAAAGGTAGATAAACAGTTCAAGGCAGGGTTCATCATTGTTATCGTGTATCCGGAATGGATCGCCAACATCGTGCCAGTCCCCAAGAAAGACGAAAAAGTTCGTGTGTACGTCAACTTCCGTGATCTAAACAAAGCCAGTCCTACGAATGACTTACCGCTTCCCCACATCGATGTCTTAGTGGATAACACCGCATGACATGAGCTACTGTCATTTATGGATGGCTTTTCGGGGTACAATTAGATTCTAATGGCCCCAAAAGATCGGGAAAAGACGACATTCACCACACCTTGGGGAACCTACTGTTATAGGGTAATGCCTTTCGGACTCAAGAATGCTAGAGCAACCTACCAAAGAGCTTCCACCACTCTGCTGCATGACATGATTCACAAAGAAGTAGAAGTGTACGTAGATGACATGATCATGAAATCCAGGGACAGAAAAGGGCACTTGGTGGCACTGGAGAAATTTTTTGAAAGATTGCACAAGTGCAAGATGAGGTTGAATCCAAAGAAATGCACTTTCGGTGTGACCTCTGGAAAGCTCCTAGGTTTTCTCATCACACAAAAGGGGATAGAAGTGGACCCTTCCAAAATTAAAGCAATTTTAGAAATGGCACCGCCACAGAATGAGAAAGAAGTGAGAGGATTCCTCGGGAGGATCCAATTCATTAGCCATTTTATCTCCAAGCTCACAACCACATGTGATCCCTTGTTTCGATTGCTAAAGAAAGGAGAGAAGTTTCGATGGGACGACCAATGCCAAGCCGCCTTTGACAAAATAAAATCCTACCTCCAAAAACCACCCGTCCTTTCACCGCCTACCCCTCATAAGCCTTTGCTTCTTTACCTATCTGTCTCCGAAAATGCCATAGGATGCATGCTAGCCCAAGAAGGAAAAGAAAGCCGCTCCGAAAAAGCCATATATTACCTTAGCAAGAGGATGATTGGGTATGAGCTCAACTACTCTACCCTCAAAAAAACATGTTGGGCCCTGGTTTGGTGCACTCGCCGACTGAGGCACTACATGCTCGCCTTCCTAGTTGTGCTCATATCCCGCATGGATCCTCTAAAATACCTCTTTGAAAAACCCGCTTTGACCGGTCGTATATCCTGTTGGTTACTTCTATTGTCCGAATTCGATATCAAGTATGTGACAAGCAAATCGGTAAAAGGGATAACTATAGCTGAACATCTTGCTGAATACGCCATTGATTCTGAAGTAAATGGAGATTTTCTGTTCCCAGACGAGATTATCATGGAAATCAAGGAAGAACAGTGGAAGTTGTACTTTGATGGAGTAGCCAACATAAAAGGCTATGGAGTAGGAATGATTCTAGTGTCACCAAATGGAGACCACACCCCACTGGCAGTTAAGCTCAATTATAACTCTACCAACAACACTGTTGAATACGAGGCATGCATTCTGGAGATGGAAGCAGCCGTAGAACTGAAAGTTCAGAAGTTGGATGTCTTCGGAGATTCAAACCTCATTATATCACAAGCTAGAGGAGAATGGAAAGTGAAAAAAGAAAGGTTGAAGCCCTATCATGATCATCTCGAGGGACTCAAGAGACAGTTCAAGAACATCATATTCTTCTACTTGCCAAGCGAAGAGAACCAGCTAGTAGATTCGTTGGCTACCTTAGCCTCTATGATCAAAATTCCCGTGGGAGTCAAGATGATTCCTTTGGTAATTGAACAAAGATACGAGCCTTCATTCAACATGATCGCCATGATCGAAGAAGAAGAGAACGAAACACCATGGTACCAAGATGTTTGGGACTTCATAGAAGAGGGAGCATATCCCCTAGAATCTTCCGAGAAAGACAAAAGAGCAATTCGAAGGTTTGCAGCATAGTTCATCATTTGTGGGGGAAAATTGTTGATAAAAGGGTACAATGGTCATAATCTAACTTGCTTGTTCAGAAAGTGCACCAGAAGAATGATGGAAGAAATGCACGAAGGGGTGTGCGGACCTCACATTAATGGTCACATGCAAGCCAAAAAGATCGTAAGACAAGGGTACTACTGGACGACATTGGAGAAAGATTATTGTGAATACGTGACAAGGTGCCACAAGTGCCAGATCCACGCAAACATGATGCATGTACCACCATCTTTGCTCTATAGTATGACCTCCCTGTGGCCATTCTCGACTTGGGGAATCGATTTCATTGGTGAAATCGTCCCGAAGTCGCAAATGGGAACCGATACATTTTGGTGGCCATTGACTACTTCACAAAATGGGTAGAAGCCGCATCCTACAGCAAGTTGGGGGCCAAGGAAGTGGCCAAGTTCATCAAGAAGAACCTCATCTGTCGCTATGGAGTCCCCCATGAGATCATTTCAGATAATGGTAGTCATTTCAAAGCTAAAGTCAGGGATCTGTTTGAGGAATATAAAATCACTTATCATAAGTCGTCACCATACATGCCGCAAACTAATGGGGCAGTCGAAGCTGCAAACAAGAATGTCAAGGCCATACTGCAGAAATCAGCCGATACCTACAAAGACTGGCACAAAAAGCTACCGTTCACACTTTGGGGATACATAACATCAATAAGGACGTCTATAGGAGCAACTCCTTACTCACTGGTATATGGAATGGATGTAGTACTTCCAGTCGAGATAGAACTACCGTCCCTGCGCGTGATGGTCGAATGTGAAATTTCAGAATCAGATTGGTTAAGGGAAAGGTACGAAGAATTGGCTCTCATAGATGAAAAGCACCTAGCGGCAGTCGACCATGTCCGAATCTATCAAAAGAGGATAGCCCATGCTTTCAACAAAAGGGTTCGTCCGAGGAAAATTGTCAAGGGTGAGTTTGTCCTTAAGGAATTGCGAGCCCCAATCTCTGATCTACGCAAAAAGTTCAAACCCAAATGGGTTGGCCCTTATATCGTCAAAACTATCCTTTCCGGAGGTGCAACCTACCTCATGGACCTCGATGGCGTTGAAATCAAAGAACCAATCAACATGGATCGCCTCAAAATGTACTATGCGTGACCATTTCCCAAAACCAATTTTCTTCAAGCCTCGCCCTGAACTACACTCGACTTGATTTCTACTCGGGGATACGTAGGCAACCGTATCGATTCGGTCGACACCATCATAATCAATCCCTTTTCTTTCAACACTTTGGCCCGAACTACGTTGGACCTGATCCCCGTTCGGGAGTACGTAGGCAGACTTTCAAAAAAGAAAAGAAGGATTGCTCACTAGGTCAAAAATCCGAAAGGACGCCTAGGCAAAAGTTAGAGTTAAATCCAAAGTAAGCAATAATAAAAGAGGGAAAAGAGCTCGCTAGGTCACCTAACTGGTGCCTAGGCAAAATTATGAGCGTGTGAGAAAAATAAAGTCGCGGTCCTTACCATAACCCAGAAATCACCCTTCATACTAGGGGAAAACTTCGGCCATCCGCCTCGTTTGCCTGAACTTCTAAATTAGGGGCAAACGTCGGTCATCTACCTCATTTGCCTCACAACCATACATATCCCAAACTAGGGGCCAACTTCGGCCACCCGCCTCGTTTGCCTCTAATCGTCCTAGCGTGCCCAAACAAGTACCAAAAGCAAACACCTGATCAAAATCATACTACAAACGTTTTTAGAAAAGCCAAATACATAATAATAAGATTCTCCAAGTAACCAAGGTTCACCGATAAACAAACTTCGAATATTACATAAGCAGGGACAAATGAAAACACAAAAAGTTCTTTTTTAAAAAGCAGTCACAAATATCAAAGATAGAAGAAGCAGAGTCAGTCAAGTCTAGTTTTATTTTCTCTTTTATTTCTTTAAAGGTCTCTAGAAATAGGCTCTTGCTCGACCGGCCCAGCCCCTGATGAAAGCAGCAATAGTAGCAGCTCTGACTCTAGAAGCAAAGACCCTCTCAGTAAACCCCCGAGGAACCTCTTGAACTCGCTCGTACTGCCTGGCCAATCGACGATGATGGTAGAAAGAGGTCTCTCTCAGACCCATCAGCCACACTCTCTGGTAATCCCCGAGGCTAGTGGTCACAGCATGAAGGCCCCAACGCCTCACGATCCAACAAATATCGGCCTCGGATAAAGCACCCATCATGTTAACCCAATCGGCAGAAGTGTGATGAGAATGAAGCACGGTCCCACGAAAATAAACTGGCGGCACATTACCTGTCCATAACTGAAGGCGCTCATAGAGCTAAGCCTGTAACACCAAAGGCGCCCCAGAAAGAAGAAGCGTTCCTTGATTGAAAGCGATCCAAACCATTCGATAGAAGCGCTCGAGAATAGAAAGTGCAAAGTCATGCTGTGGATGTCGCAGGTTTTTTTCTTTACCCACAGCTTTTCTTTTAAATCAATTTCTAAAAACAAATGAGTCGCCACTTAATTTTTAAAAGGAAAATTAAGAAACCATTTTAAAGCAAACTGATCTTTTGCGAAACCGAAGATAAACTGGGTCCGGGGATTATGGAATGAAAGGGGAAGGAGCCCGACGGACTAAAACACCCCCTTTCATCCTATCTCGCAATAGGCCTCTACTCAACATCTTTTTTAATCAAATTAATAATCTAAGCATGCCCTCAATTAATACATATATAGATATACATAACACAAGCATGTTGGAAATGGTGTAAAATTGCTAACGGCAAAATATCATTCATAAGCCACGTCATTCAAGTAGCAAGCAACATGATATGCAAGAACAAAATAATTCTAAGAAAAGGTCTCTAACACATATATACACATAAGGCAAAACCTAAGCTAAGGTGTCGCACATGGAGTTGAAAATTAATTCAAAAATCAAAGAAATGAATTAAACTAGAGAAGGGACGAGAAGTTGTACCTCAAATGCGCTACAAAACAAAGGTTAGTACACATGCCTTAGACAAGATATAATATCAAAGAGTAATTAATCATAGGTCATGTTCAACTAGATTCAACTAAGACAAGAGATAAGTCCTACTTATGAATATTAACATGTATGAATGAATGCATGAATATGAACAAGAATGAGATATGAATTTATTCACTAATTTGGATCCCTAAGCCTCTGGGTTTAATCTAAATTATCATTATTCAAAACATGGTTTGAGGCCTAAGACATTAAGAGACCATTTGAGTTGAAATAAATAAGATTAGACAAAAACAGTAGCAGTTTTTATGAATTATAGAGAGCAGACCAGATCTTAAAAAAAAGCAATAAAGTACTTCCAACGGTTGGATCTTAATGAGTTTTGGATATGTTATGCCTCTGTGAGTCTAGTTTCTAACACAAAAAGAAAATCAAGGTTTGAACGGTTAGATCTCCGGGAATACGGAAAACACTAGACATCACTCAGCATTCTACAACCTTCTGTCCAGAGATCTTGTATGATTTTTTAAAAATAGCAAACAAATCCGAATTGCTTCATTCTTTTTAGGCAACCTTCCTAACACATTAAGGTTCTTATAAAAAAGTATTAGAGGTCTTGAAAACTTGGTTAGAGCTCTGATCTATCAATTTTAAAAACGATTTGCTGTTCTGAAACTATTCTGAAATTCTGGACAGATTGTGGTTGTCTCACAAAATCCATGATCAAACCATTCTAAGCATAAAATCTTACCAAAACAAAAATTACAGTGGTAAAACAATGTGTTATTGACACTTTCCTGTTGGTTTCACTTGATTTCAACGGTTAGATTTTGAACTAAAAATCTTTGATCAAAAACAGTTCGTGAACTCACTATTTTTATTTTGCTAGTTCAACTTTATTTGTTAACCCCAACTATTAAATCATGAAGTTGGACTTAAACTAAACCATCTTTTCTACCAATTAATGGTCATTGAAGACTAAGGACATCTTTAGACCTATGGATTTTTAATGAAGTATAAAATGGACTTCACAAAATCCCAAACAATGAACTCAAACTTATGGACCAAAACTTGAGTTTAAATCATTACTCCTACCACTTGGTGGTCATTGGAGGATAAAGACACACATACATGTAAGTTTTGGATGAAGTATGAAGAACTTCCCAAGACCCAAGGAAGAAATTAGTCTAAGCCATAGTGATGGACTTAAACTAAAACATTTCTCCTACCATTTGATGGTCATTGGAGACTAAAAAAAAAAAATTCTACTCTAATCTTCCATGGAATATAGTATGAATTCCATAAGATTCATAGTAAAGAGATCCTAGTCATGAGTTGATACTAGTATCTCACCAACTATGTGTAGATTATGACCAATCTCCACATGGATCATAAGATCATAGGAAACTAAGGAATAAAAACTCAAAGAGTTTCAATGAGATATGGAAGATCTCATGAACCTCATGAATGAAATAGAAATAAAGGAAGTCAAAGTTTTATCTAGGAACACAAATACTTCAAAACTAATTTGTCTCAAACCCAAGGCATTAATTAAATCCAAATTAATGAGATGTCATGAGATTCAATCACAAGTTCTTGGTGGTGTGTGATGAAATGGGATAAGAAGAGAGGTTTTGAAAATGTGAAAGTTCCTAGATCTAAGAACTTGTGATTGAATTATCCTAATTCTACCAAGGATTAAGAGGTTACCTCTATGACCTCAAAGAATTCTTCAATTGCTTGTGAAGTTCTTCCAAGATCCTCAAATTCTTCTAAAAAACTCTTCAAATTCTTCAAGAAATTCTTCTCTTCTTCTCAATTCTCTCTCTAATTCTCTCTCTAAACTCAAGTATATCTCTTGTATATGCTTGTATATTGATTTCAAAGCTCAAGTCCCCTCAAAATGAAGATGAAGATCTGTTTAAATAGGCCATCATCTCAAGGATAAATGGGTAAATTCGGGTGGAGGCCCATGTGCAAAGATTTCTTCTAGAACATGTGAGAAAAGCAGTCTGTTACAGCCAGCGGCACTCGACGGGTGCCGGCGGCATTCACTGAGTGCCGGGCGGCATTCACTGAATGCCGGCGCGGCACTCAGTGAGTGCCGCCGGGTTTTCCGGGTGCCGGGGCTAACTGAATTTGCTCTTTTTTTAAATTTTTGAAAGGAATATTAATCAAAACTTAATTTTGTGATTTATCTTTATATATTTATATATATTTGTGCTAAAATGCATCCATGTGGGTGGTATGCACCCATGTGCATGGTATATTCTTCAATACACTATGCTTCTTGTTATTATTATTTATTATTTTTTTTTTTTCAAGAGACAATTTTTCTTTATTAAAAACTCCTCCTCTTTTTTATCATCTTCATTTTATACTTCCAAAATCCCCCCCCTTTTTTTTATTGAGCAAATTTTCAGACTGATTTCCTCGTGTGTTCTTTAATGTTCGGGGCTCTCCCGAATACCCAAATCCTCTCTCTTCTTTCTCCTTTTTATATTTTCTATTTTTAATTTTAAAATTTGTCTTGAAGAATCAATTGAAGATTTTGAATTTCCTGGAAAATCTTCGAATGTCACCGGCCATTGTCATCATCGGTCTTTTGAGAGGTAACCAATCCCTAGATTTGACGTTTGGTCAAAATTGGGGTGTCTACACATGCACAATATCAAAGCGGCCCCGCGGGTAGCATCATATATGCTAGGATTCCCAGGACTAGCATACCGGACGATGATGGAAGAAATGTCAATAACCTCACAATGAATTAGCTTGCGGGAAATAGTAGTGGAACAGTTCCGGTATTCAGCCAAGCCTCGCGTGGGACTAGGGGTATCAGCAGAAGGAAGAATCGGGTCAGAGTCAGAATCGAAGCCAAGGATAGCACAGAACTCCTCAAACAGGGGACATATCTCCAAGCCATTGAAATTGAAGACATGGTTTACCGGGTCCCAGTGGACAATAGCAGCACGCATGAACTCAGCGTTCAAAGCCATCTGCCGAAGAGAGAACAGCTCAGTCAAGCTGTAGCTAAAGAGGTTGATCCGTTCCACACCATCTGTGATGTTCAGCCAAGCCGTGAGTTGAGAAGGATCATACAATGCCATGTTTTCTGTCGTGGCTCTAGCAAAATTTGAAATTTCGGCAGTACTTCCCCGTTTCATGGACTATCTCACCTGTAAGGCAAATACACTCACTATCACAAGGCTGCTCATTGGAGTAACATCAACAATCACAGAATCACGGTACACAGATATGTATATCGTCACATGATCACCAAATAAAAAAAATAAAAAAATAAAAAACAAAGCACACAACTGCGCCTTCAAACTGGAAGCTATCCAAAAACCTCGTCATACGCAGCCAAAAGGTCACAAATCATCCCACACATCATCCTACACATTGTTTTACACATCGTGCATCAGTCACAAAATTCATTAGTACAACTCAATTGAAAACATGAAATGGAGATAAAACAAAAATCCCTACTTAGGAGGCCTCAGTCTTCCTCTTCTTCGTCCTCCCGGTCCTCGACGAGCCAACACCACCCCACAGTACTGCACACACAAATAAAATGAAAGCAATCAGTAGAGAAATAATAGAAAGTACAAAAATGAAGTCGAGTCAGATACTTACCAAGGACGCCATCTAACTGGTGGCGAACTGCCATATACCATCCATCTGTCAAGTGCAAAATTAGGGTTAGGACCTCATAACCTTAAGGAGCGTAAAATTAGAGACATACCTGATGGTCTCGCGTGAGAACCAAAGACCATAAGCTAGCTGCCAAGGCATGGCCCTCCTCAGTATAACTCCAAGGGACGTTGAGGACACCTACTGGCTGGGTGGGATACCCACATGTGACCCGTGGCACCTCCATAACCTGGAGAGAACCATCGACACCCAAAACATTGACTGTCCAGTCCCAAGGAGCGGTAGGATCGGAAACTAGAGGAGCCTGCCTCTTGTACATTCTAGGTACAAAATAAATTAGGCAAAGATGAGTCCAAAAACATAGGCAATGGATAGAGACAAAAATGTAAAAGAAACTCACATCCAGGAGTGGGAAGTTGGGCATCAGGAAGAGGCTACGGTAAGTCTCATAGCCGGTCTCAGAGAGGAAGTGATCCCAAACATCAGTACCAGCTAAGGCCGCCAGCAAAGCATCACCAGAAAGGTCATCAGCATCCATCACAAGAGGATTATGAGGGACGCGATACCTCGGACCACCAACCTCCTATCGAGACACCCGCTCGCCAAGGAACCATTGCCTGCTTTTGGTACTTTCCATCAGAAGTTAGGCAAGGGGCCTGACCACCTGTATTTCCTCTGGGGCAGCATAGGTAACGCGCTCCCAAGGCGTCCAATCAACACTAGTAGCTGTCAGCCCAGATAAGAAGTTTCTGAGGAAAACAATCTAATGAGCCCCGCTCTTTACCCCGACAACATCCCTCCGCCATCTCAAGCCCTGGGGGAACAAATGCACAGGAGCCATGTCGTCCTCATCTTCACCTGATTCATCAGCAGGGGAAGGAGCCAACATCTTCAGGTACTCAAAGCTCCAAAGCTACACAGACAAAGGGAAAATCAGAAAGGACAAGAAGTACAAAAATCAAAAAGCCAAAATGTAAAAGAGGTTGCAGTAAATACCTCCCAAGCTCGCCAGAATCCCCCTGTCGATTTGATATCACCCCGGGAAACCTCACCCATATGCTTGTAAAGGTGGGCCAATGCAGCACCGCCCCAGTCATAAGAAGGGATCTCATCAATGGTTGCCAGGCAAGAAAGAAGCCTCAAGCTCACCCAGTCATTCCGTGTCGCAAAATTCGAGCAACCAAGGACATACAGGAGAAATACCCTCAGAAGCTGAGAATTATTCAGGTTGTGATTCCCTCTGCCGTAAGCCCGGTAAAGCCAACTGCAAGGAAACTTATGTCCCTCCAGATTAGGGGGAACAGCCCCAATCAACATCTCGATAGCCTCGGGATCAATCTTATAGAAATAGTCCAGAATCAAGCGCTTCCTGCCAACTCTCAAACTGGTAATCATGGAAAAGTCAAAAGGCATCATTATCATCTCACCAAATGGCAAATGGAAAGTGTTGGTGGTGTCCCACCATCTCTCAGCAAGAGCGTAAAAATGCGCCAGATTGTTGGTACTCTTTGAAACTAGGCGGACAAAGCCGCCAAACCCGACATTGTCTACCATTCTCTTGACGACAAGCAAGAGTTGGGTGTACCACAGAAAAGCATGAGCAAGGCTACCATGGCCCTTCAATGTCACTTCCGGCACCTGCACACATCAAAAATGACAAAAAACGAGCACAAAATCACTAT
The DNA here is from genome assembly GCA_033977485.1 of Hydrangea macrophylla. NCBI lineage: Eukaryota > Viridiplantae > Streptophyta > Magnoliopsida > Cornales > Hydrangeaceae > Hydrangea > Hydrangea macrophylla. Next base: position 44,596,871 of record CM066992.1, on the reverse strand, counting down.
TCACGACCCAAAGTCCAACTTCACAAAATGAACATACAAGCACAAAACAAGCTTCCAACAAACTTTAGGTGCACACTACAGTTCATAAAACTAGCACAATGCATAAAATAGTCCTAAACTTTCAAAAGTTTCACATACCAGGCTCGCTAGAGCCGCGGCCGAAAGATGACGTTGGTTCCTTGGCCTTCTTAGACTGTCTCCTTGAGCTCGACGCCATGGATCTGCAAGAAAAATGGAAGCTAAAACCAAACTTTCTTCTTGAAAAATGGAACAAACCAAAACACCAATTAAGATTCCATTCATGGAGAAAGATTACTCACTTGAGCATGCATAAGCTGCGTTTTGACAGATTTTGGCTCCAAAAGCACCCCGAAATGGCCAAAAATGAGCTTGAAATGCTCAAAAACCTGAGATATACACACATGGAGTCCGACCAACCAGTGCCGCCGTGGCACTACCCCCTGCGGGCCCCGCTTCTCTCTGTTTCAGCCCGTTTCGGCCCCTTCTGACCCGTTTTAGCCCGTTCGTGGTCCCGATTAGCCCCGGTGGCCCATTTTAGTCAAGATTTATAAGGTTTTATCCCTAGTAGATCCATTTTAACCCCATCAGATTCAGTTAATCCCTTAAGGACAGAAACAGAAAGATATCACCTCCCGAAGGCCTGAATTGCTTTTTGGACCGACCATTGCAAAGATCTGATCAACCGTAAGAGATTCAGAGATGGGTCCTGGTTCTCGATCAAGAAACAGTTAAGAAAGATTCTCTGAGAGTTCTACACCATCCCCCGAGGACAGAAATAGAAAGATATCAGCTCCTGAAGGCCCGAATCGACTTTTTGGACTGACCATTACAAGAATCTGATCAACCATGAGAGATTCAGAGATGGGTCCTGGTTCCCGATCAAGAAATAGTTAAGAGAGATTCTCCGAGAGTCCTACACCATCCCCTGAGGATAGAAACAGAGATACCAACTCCCGGAGGCCTCGACCGGCCCTCTTGGATTGAGCGCCGAAAGATTTGATCAACCGTAAGGATTCAGAGATGGGTCCTGGTTCCCGATCAAGAAAAGAGAGATTCTTTGAGAGTCCTATGCCATCCCCCGAGGACAAATACGGAAGGATACTAGTTCCCACTATCCCCAGCAGAAGTAGCAAAAGCAGAACAGACTCCCGAAGATCGGTCATCAGGAACAACCAGAACATCGCCCGTGTCCAGATTTCGAAGACGAGCACCCTCGTTCCACGACTCCGTGTCTCCTGATTATCATGAGCTGTATTATTTGACCATTATCATAGCTTTCGCACTTATCGATTATCACAAGATCTCTCGATCACCTTTTGTTGTCATCCTCTAAAACCCTGCGTCTGATCCATTTCGCTTACAAAGCACGTTTCTTGGAATTTAAGAAGTTTGTCCCGAGACCCGGAGTCTTCCAAACTATTGTGTCTTTATCCAAATCAGCTACTGCATCACAGTCGAAAACACTAGCACTCACTATTACTAGGATCAAAACACTAAACATGATAGGACTCAGGACACATCCGTACATTGCATATCATCTTCATAATATAGCATCCGTCTGTCTTGTTGTGCATGTGCGATTTGTACCTTTATGCCCCGAACTACGTCCTGGTTTGATTCCCCTTGGGATACGTAGGAAGCTCATGAAGAGCACGACCAGTCCTAGCCCCAGCATCTTGTTTCTATCATTGCATCTTTGCAACTCTTTTATCCTAAATCTATAGCCTGCAAAAAGAGTTGTCTCTTCAAAGCTTTGGCACTCGCTTGCGACATGCGTTGCCTCGCAAGTTCATGCCAAAGAGGGGCAAACTGTAGACACCCCATTTTGTTGGCTATTAGATTTAGGAGACCCATAGCTTGGTAGTTCACAATGATCGAAAAAGACTCAAAAAAGGACTCCTGGAAGTTAGTTCTCTCTCTTAAAATGCTCAGAATGACCAAAATACCCCTGAAAGCCCGAACACTCCCGGATTCGGACCAAATGTTTTAGAAACATGCTACATCATAACAAAAGCAATAAAATCAGTTCTAAAGCAAGACCAGATGAAATCGTCGGCTCCTAGAGACCCCCGGAAGTTCCCAGAAAGTCCCCGTTGACCGGTTTGACCAAGTTTGACCAAGTTTGACCAAAATCGTCCAAATTCACTGAAAAGTCCTGGAATCATTCTAGATCATATGGAAAGTACTAAAATGAGTTTTAAAAGAAAATCAGATGAAAACGACAGCTCCCGGGAGCTCTCAGAGGTTCCCAGAACTTCCTGGAGGTCCCTAATTTGACCAATTTAACCAAAAGTTGACTTTAAAACTGGAGCACCATATCATTTTTTAAACTTTTTTCATGGATACTAGAGGTCAATAGCTTTCCAACGGTATATCGCACATAATTTTTGGATTTAAAACGAATTTATTATGAATTTTCGAAGGTGAAAAAGGGGATCAAATCGGCTTTTATCGCGAATACCGCAAAACTTTTCAAAGTGACCTATCTCTGAACTATTTTTTACGTAAATTAGACTCCATTACCTTTCCAACAGTATATCACAACCTCAATTTGGAGTTTGTATGCATTTTTTGTGAATTTCAGACGAAATAGGGCCTTTTCGCAAATACCGGAACCTCTGGGGGCCTATAAAGGATTATCTGGACGAATGAGGAGCAGTAGCACTGCGGCACAGGCCCAGTGCCACCGTGGCACTCTCCTCCAGAATGGTTCATTTTTTCAATTTCTTTTGGGGGTTCATTTTGATTAATTAGAAACCAAAACGACGTAGTTTTATGTTCACAGATGTTTGGGACCAATGGGAATACTTCTAAAACCCCAAAATCACCCCCAAATTGGCCTATATAAACCCCCCTTGACTTCTCAATTTGGGGGTGTCAAATGAAAGCTTTGAAAAGTTTTAGAGAGAAAGTTGTAGAGACAAGGTTAGAGTAGAGAGAAAAGAAGCTTCCTTCTTTGATTTCCAAACAAGAGAGTGAGTTCTAAACTTTGTTTTTACTTCATTGCTTCCATTTACTTCATATTCAATACCCCAACAACCATTTTAGTTAGCATTTAAGAGAGAGGAAGCTACTTCCATGTCCAATATCACCACATATGAGTGAAACACCAAGTTACAAGTCCAATACATCATTGAATATCATCTATTGATTGTTTATATTTTTGTTTGCTTACTTTGATGTTCATCTCCTCTTATCTCATTTCTTTTTCTTTTTTCTTGTTTACTTACTAGTTCATCATCATCTAGATGAGGACATGAAGTTTGAGGTGAGTGAATCCTTATGTATAGTAGCTCTTGACCTCAAAAACATGTTAGATAGATGATGGTTATAACCTCAATACATCCCCATGTATTCTTGAGTTTATTTCCAAAATAAAACAATGTCTCCAACAATCTTGGAGGCTCTTAATATGAGTTCAAGTGTTGATATTTTCACGCCCCGACGTAGCATAATACAGGAAAGCATTTAATTTTCTTTATGGACTCGTAGGTCGTGACAAGTGAGTATGACCAATTGTCCCTGCAAAATATAACTTAACAAAATTTCTAAAGGAAAGGATACTAATAAACATAAGCTCCGAAATTAAAATTTACTAAACTATTACATAAGTCCAGGTCTTAGGCACAAAACGCCTTTATTCAATGTCTAAAACTAGTTTATTACAATCCAAAATTAAAAAGACATAGGAAATATCAAGCAGCCTCCAGGAAAGTCCCCTATCTCTAACTAGCATAGTCGAAATACCCTAACTGCTCCTGACCCTGAAAATCTGGACATAGAGTCCAGGACGCATCAACGCATTCATCATATGAAAGCTGGTGAGCAAAATAAATAAGTGCTCGCAATGTATATATAAGCATGTATAACCACAGTGTAATATAAACTGATAGAACAATAGATTCAAGGTTCCAACTTCAACACAAGTCACGGGGGAAAATAATGAGCAATAAATATGCGACCGTGCATGAACAATGTAACATCTCATCTTTCTGACTCTTTTCCCTCAACAAACTCGACTCAACCAAACCATTACCTCAGATACCAGGAATAATATCCGCTCAGTATCTAGGTCGCACAACACATCGTTGCCTTGGATACCAGGAATAATATCCGATCGATATCCAAACCGCACACCATACCATCGCTTCGGATACCAGGAATAATATCTGATCGATATCCGAAACACGCGCCTTAGGTACCAGGAATAATATCCGATCGATATCTAAGTCCTACACAACACTGTCGCCTCCAATACCAGGGATAATATCCGATCGATATTAAAGTCGCACACCAGACCATCACTCTTTACTCTTTTCACGCTTTCTCACACACATGCATGTTGACACAACCTCGACCCTAATATGTATGTCAATATTCACAGTTTGTAGTAACAATTATTAATCTCAAAGCTGGATACTCGTTCAACATAGATCTCGGCCTTAATCGTTCTTATAAGTCCCATTCCTAACAGTGAGCCTTTAAAATAGTATATCTGTCAAACAGTTCCTTAAAACTTCCCAAAATATTTTCCAGACGGTCCCTGATACAAAAGTGAACAAACTGTCAAAACTGCCTCGTCGCGCGAGCGGTCCGCACGAGCGAGGGGTCGCGCGCACGATTAGGCCATTTTTGTAAAATCTTTTAAAATTTCTTTTCTGCCAAAAAATACACACCTCGCCTGAGCGGGTCGCGCGCGCGATTAAGCTTTTTCCGAGAGATCTGTTAAAATTCCCTTTTCTGCCCAGGAATACACACCTCGCAGAGTGGACCGCGCGAGCGAGCCTCGCGCTAGCGGGTCACGCGTGCGAGTTGTTGCAGAACCTTACCTTCTTCATTTTTCCCTTGTTTTCAATTTTCAAACCTGTCACAGACCCATTTTCAGATTCTGTTTCAAACATGTCGTGCAATATATGGATCTCTTCGGTTTTTCGCATAGATTAAGAATATGCGATCAATTTAAACAAAAACGGATTGTATCTCTAGATATTCGCGATTAAAGTAAGGGTGTCAAAACTTCAAATCAACGGTACGTCGCGATACGAATGAATTACTTCATAGGATTCGAACTGTAGTTTATTGGGACTAAGATCTTCCATTCCCAATTCACGGATTTCATTTTGGTTAAGTTTCATAAAACTCCAACTTTCAAACTTTAATGGTGTATCTTCATATACACACATATATAAACTGAAATACACTTATATAAACATGGTGAGTGAGTTTAAATCACTCACTGAGGTGATAATACTGAGAAATTAGCGAGCCGACAATTCTGCCGAAAATTCCGTCGTTCGAATTCTCCTTTGTTCTTGATCTTGATATATATAGCTATATATCTATGTATGTGTATGTGACTATGTGTATGCATATAATATATAATATGTGTGTGTTGTTTGTTCCTTGGGAGAACAAGAGAGAATGAGAGGGAGATTGAGAGAATCAGAGAGTATGAGAGACTGTGAGAGAGTTTAGAGTGATATATACATTTATGTATACTAATACAGATTTGGGCTCCAAGCAACACATGAGAAACGCACGGTGTGGTTGAGATCACGGGCTCCCACACCCAAGATGCGGTATAATCGCAGCTTAAAACAAAAATTGGTATTTTCTAGTTGAAAATAAAAAATACAGAAAATTATATAACTTAAGAAATATATTCCCGGTTAATACAAAAGTATAGATTTAGTCTTCAAATCCTTAGAAAGTATTTTCTATATTTACAAATATTACGGTTTGACCCCAAACAAATATTTATAAATAGAATTAAAATGAAATATTTATTTATTAATGAAAATAAAAATTATAGGGTGTTACAGATATTTCAAGTGGTCATAATCTCCATTTAAGTGCTGAAAATATACTTTCAAAACCCCTATTTCAAAACGCCTCAAAACCCCCAATATTGGGATTTCAAGAAATAAACCTCATTTCTCTCAAAAAAATCTTCAAAACAGTGAGTTGTTTAGTTTCAAAGAATTATTCTGAGTTCAAAACTCAAGGTAAGGATACAAGACCATTTAGAAAGTCTTCCTAACTCATTATAGAACACCCATGATTTTTGGCTTGACTTGAAAGCACTTGAAAGGGGTCCATTTTTGTCCAAACATTCCTTCCAAACATTCTGCCTCTACTATCACAGCAGCTAGGTTGACTTTCAACTTGTTTTACAGAAAACTTTTCCAAAACGAGTGGTCCAAACTTATTTTTTCCTTGAACTTCAATGTCTTAGGGAACCTTTTGTATAATATGGGCCTCTAGATCTTTTGTTTTTGTTTTCTAAGATTTTCTAACATTTCAGTCGACAGTACGGACTCTTTTTCTGAATAACCTCTATTGTTTATATGATTTCTCTCAATCTGTGATAGTCATTAAATATTGGCTTTTTGGGTTGTGTTCTAGACACAATAAGGAAGATCTCCATAAAAAAATCATGCATTGAAAACATTCCTAACCCCTCTTTTCAATTTCCAAATGATCATGTTAATGTTCTGTCCACTATTCACAGCAAGCATACTTTTACTTCAATTCTTTGATTTGCTGCTTACATGCACTCCAAATTAGCTCATGTCTTAAGAAGTAATTCATACTATATTTATACATATCCCATGATGATTTCTCCCATGCATTCATGCATATTTTAGATTTCTAAGTCACTTTAGAAAGTCCATGTACACAAACACACTACAGCCTTTGCACATTCTAGGATCATACATTGCATCCATGCAAGATTTGGGGCTTTTGTGGCTCCTAGTCTAAGAAGATTATAAGGAATGAGTTGGATCATACGTCCATGGTTTCCCTCAATCTAATCTTCCTTTCTCATCCATCCCGGGGATCGAGAGGTCTTCTTTCCTCAAAGATTAACATGCATCATTCTAGCTTGCTAAGCATATTTTGATTTATTTGATTATTTGTTTCAAGAACAATCCATGTCCCCTTTAGATTAGGAAAACTTGATTACTTGATATGTGATTAGACGATTTTTTCTAGGTTTATTCGTGTGATCTTTCACTTTTGCATTGTGTGGTACTTGGCTTAAATCTTATGAATGATATCTTATCTTTCGATCTTCCATTTCAAAATTCTTGTGTGACGTAATATACTATCATAATATTAACTGTCGAATCAAACATAGTATAAGATGATTATCTGGATGCTAATTGAGGCCCGTTGAAAGACGGGGCGAGTTAAGGGTGTTTTAGTCGTGACAAAGGCTCCTTCCTCTCTCGTAACAAAACCCCGAGCCAAGTTCTTTGGTTATGAAGGACCGGTGCCCTTTATCCGTATGTGTGAGTCAAATTAGGTTTCTTGGTTCCTTAAAGACCAAGTGGCAACTCTGTATCTGTTTTCAACAGACCTTTTCCTTTCCTTTTTTAAAACAATCTCAAAACAAACTAAAAAGAAGTGGAATTCCGCGTGTCCACAGGTGTATAGTGCAATTGCATTGTGAAAGGTTGAGTTAAACTCTTAATGAATTCCATAGTCCATATTATTTGGATGGTGTGTTTAATTGCAATGCATAGCTGATGGATTCACCTATATAAGTGTGAAAGTGGGGCTTTCTATGAAAACTTGGGCTAGTTTTCTAGAGCACTTAAGAAAAATCAGGACTGGCTCATGGCCTAGAGGCGCCACACCATTTAGAGTTGCTCAGATTCGATGTAATCAATGTGGGTGTAAGACGATTGATTTACAATATGGGGTTCTAGTTTATAGAAATTTTATTTCACCAAATTCATGTAAGATCACTTCTTATATTCCTAGGGACTAGTTCATAGCTCTAAAGGCACCAGTTCTGATGTATTGAATTCTCGTGCTCCACTCCTTTTTTATTGTTGTTTGAATTTTGAAATATGCGGGGATTGTTGGAAAATTATTTTAACTTCCATGGGTTTTGGGTTATATCCTTATTTTGGGCCTTGGGTTTTTATTTCAAAATCCAATACCAAAGCTTTTAGCTTGATGTGACATGTATCCCACATTGTTTAAGATGAAACATTTCTACTCCTTATATATGATTTTACTTGATAATCTTGTAAGCTTGTGTAGTGGAACTACTTTTGCAAACTAGAGATCGTTTGATTTTTGAATCACCAACTTGAAGTAGTAGTGCTTTTGCAAACTAATTTGCTTGATTACCCAACTTTTGCTTTTAGTGTATAGAGAAGTAGACAGATAGTTGATTTTGTTGTGTGAAATTATGTTGTGTGAGGTTTGATATTTATAAAAAAAAATGGCTAAGGGGCATTTTGGGAAATCAAGATCACTTTTACATTTTTACCCCCAAAAATATGTAATCCCTCCATCCCATATTTATAGTCCACTTTTCCATTTTGGGACATCCCGTCCACTTTCTTAAATTTGTATACAAATTTTTACTTACTTTTCAAAGTTACCCTTTCTTGAAATTTACACCAAGACAAAACTTAAAAAAATTGTTGTAATAATTAGGGGCAATGGTGAAAAATGGGTATAAATTCTCTTTGTCCCCTTAGTAAGTTGGACTATGAATATGGGACGAAAGGGGTAGTAACTTATTTTTCTGGCACAAGTTTGGATGTGACCTAACACTTGGTGTAGTCTTGGACCAACGGAGCCTATGGTGTTTTGAAACACGATCCGGTCAACTGGACGATATTGTTGCAAAATGTGGTGTTTTGAAACACGATCCAGACGACTAGATTAGCCACCCGATCGACTGGTTTAAACAGCAGAGCCTAAACTCTGCAGCAACTCCTACTAAGTCAAAATCAACCAACAATACAGCACCTGATAAATGTGATCAACCTAAAATAACTAACTTTTATAAACATACCCATACGATAATATAACATCCACGAGTTATCTAATCGAAGCTATTACAAGTTCTAGGTCCTGATTAAGAATCGATACAACATAAAACAAGTCCTACTAGTTTAACGTTAAACATAGAAATAACAAAAAATTATTCCAAAGGTTCCCCGCTCTCCCCACGCCCAACAAATCACTTCTTCAGGTACTCACTAGCATGATCACCTGCAATGGTTATTCAATAACCATTACAATATAAAGCTATATGCTTGTGAATGATAGTAATTGAAAACATAAATTAACAAGAAGTCATAATCCACCAAATTACATTCAAATATTGTCGCCAAGAATACATGTACTATCACCCTCCACTCAGTTTGCCATTCCCCCATGAATCCACGCAATCGGTAGATACACACGCCTCTCCCTTCAAACGTGCAGTACCCAAAAGCCTTTGGCAGCCCAATATCAATACACACGATGACCAGCACAAGTACATCATTGACCCAAATAGACAACTTAACATGCCCATATAAGTTCATTATACCATGCGTTTAACATACAATTGGGTCTTAATAACCACATGAGGTTGACCAATTTAAACTAAACAAGCTAAACTACACAAGTAGCCATGCTTAGCATACAAATGAACCAAAACTAGGCATCAATCCATTGAATCTCCAATTAGTATCACTCACCTCGCAGTATTCGCTCCTAAATCTCATATTATTGTTCTCCTAAACGGCGAGTACAAATCCTATATCAAAATTATAGATTATAAGCAAAACCACTAGAATGGGTCGTCGAAAAACTATCACAAAACTTAACCAAGATAGTATCTACGCATTAGACTCACCTCCAAGAGTCCGAATATGCAGTCAAAATTAAAACTGATCGACAAACGGCGCGGTAATTGACGTTGAGCGGTCCGTCAAATTTTTTGCCGAGCAAAACGTAAACTCTCTATATCTCTTTCTCTCTATGTTGGTGCAATGAAGAAGAAGAGGAAGCATTTGGCATGTGTCACCCAAAGACACATGTCAAGTAACATGTTATCCCAAGTTTCATTATTTGTATTTACCTCCCCTCTTTTTCTAATTTGTTACAATTACGCCCCTACAAGTTATGGAACTATATTAAACTATCTCAAACCTAAATTGGTATTTGTGTATGTCTCATATGGGTTCCATAAGTGGTCCCATATAATATTATGAAGTTGCTAATTAGCCTACTAATTATGTATTGTATTCATTTTATACTCACAAAGGTACCCCAAACCCACTGACATGAAATAAAATAATATAATAAAATATTTCACATAAGCCTTAATAAACAGATAAGCACATCAAGTGATTTCACATCACTGTCCCATCACATAAGAACTTCACAACCTATGTCCCAACTGGGGATTGCAACATTGGCCAAATCTGGGTTCCCAAATGGATACCCATAATCAACAGCTCAGTGGATCAAAACACACGTCACAAATGCATTCCCAACATTATTATGCAATTACTAATGCATGCTAATCTAATAATAATATCCACAGGAGCGAGTGTCACATTTACCGAACAAAATTCCTCAAACTATAAGCAGACAAGGGGATATAAATATATGTGCATATCAACTAAACTTAGTTCGGCTGATGCTATTGACACTCCATCATTGAACCAAGACAACCCATGCTACCACTTTTAAAGTACGTGGTATCATGTATGTCATGCATTGCATGCATGGTACCATATGCTCTGAGAGTGATACCATGGAATACCTTGGTCCAATGGTGGAGTGTCAAAAACAATTCCCACTTAGTTCACATAAAAGGGAAGAGTCTTTAATAGGTAAAGCACAAGAATGTAAGTGATCTCGTTAGAATCAAGATATAAAAGTAAGCTTTACTTTCTAAGGATTTGCAGTGTGGAAGCAAAGGTCGAACCCACAGAGATTGATTACTTTTGTCCTATAATTAAGAAAACCTAAATCTATTTAGTTATAGAAAACAAAATTTTGATTGGTTGTTGATTTAACTATTGCTATGAATTAAACTATAGAATTATGAAAATTAGATAATAAAATTAAATCTAAGTAAACGAATGCAAAAATTCAAGATTGTTTTAATATGTGTAGATGGGATCTAGGATTACAAATCTACCACTAACCATGCTGTGGACACGCGGGATTCCACCACTTGCTTGTTTTTGTTTAAAATTTGAATTGGATCAAAGAAAGAAAATGGTCTGTTGAAAACAGATACAGAGTCGCCACTTGGTCTTTAAGGAACCAAGAAACCTAATTTGACTCACCCAAATGGATAAGGGGCACCGGCCCTTCATAACCAAAGAACTTGGCTCGGGGTTTTGGTACGAGAGAGGAAGGAGCCTTTGTCGCTACTAAAACACCCTCAACTCGCCCTGTCTTTCGGCGGGCCTCAATTAGCATCTAAATAATCATCTTATACTATGTATGGTTCGACAATTGATACTACGATAGTATATTACATCACATAAAAAAATTTAAAATGGAAGATCTAAAGATAAGATATCATTCATAAGATCTAAGCCAAGTATCACACAATGCAAAGTGGAAGATCACACAAAATAAACCTAGGAAAAATCGTCTAATCACATATCAAGTAATAAATTTTTCCTAATCTAAGGGGACATGAATTGTTCTTGAAACAAATAAATCAAAGAAAACAAGGATGCTTAGCAAGCTAGAATGATGCATGTTAATCTTTGAGAAGAGAAGATCTCTCAATCCCTGGGACGGATGAAAAAGGATGATTAGATCGAGGGGAAGCATGAACGTGTGATCATGATCATTCCTTATAATCTTCTTAGATTAGGAGTTACAAAAATCCCAAATCTTGCATGAATGCAATGTATGTATCTAGAATGTGCCAAGGTTGTAGTGTGTTTTGTATGGATTCCTAGAATGACTTAGAAGTCTAGAATGTGTATGAATAAATGAATGAAATCATCATGGGATATGTACAAATTTAGTATGAACTACTTCCTAAGACATGAGCTAATTTGGATTGCATGTAAGCATCAAATCAAAGGATGGGAGTAAAAGTATGCTTGCTATGAATAGTAGACAAAACAGTAACATGATCTTGTGAAAATGGAAAAGAGGGGTTAGGAATGTTTTCAGGGCATGATTTTTTATGGAGATCTTCCTTATTGTGTCTAGAACACAACCCAAAAAACCAATCTTAAATAGCTATCACAGATTGAGAGAAATCATATAACCAATAGAGGTTACTCAGAAACAGAGTTCGTACTGTCAACTGAAATGTTGAAAAATCTTAAAAAATGAAAACAAAAGATCTAGAGTCCCATTTTATACAGAACGTTCCCTAAGACATTGAAGTTCAAGGGAAAAATAAGTTGAGACCATACCTTTTGGAAAACGGTTCTGTGAAACAAGTTGAAAGTAGACCAAGCTGCTGTGACAGCAAAAATAGAATATCTGGAGGGAATGTTTGGGTCCAAATGGACCATTTTCAAGTATTTTCAAGTCAAACCAAAAATCTTGGGTGTTCTATAATGAGTTAGGAAGACTTTCCAAGTGGTCTTGCATCTATACATTGAGTATTGAGTTCTAGAGAAATATTTGAACTCAGATCACTCACTGTTTTGACTCACTGTTTTGAAGATTTTGGGGAAAACTAGAGTTTTCTTTCTTGAGATCAAAATGAGGGGTTTTAAGAGGGGTTTTGAAATAGAGGTTTTGAAAGTATATTTTCAACATAAAATAGAGATTATAACCTCTTGGAATATCAACATCAAACTCGTCATCAAGAACCCCCAATATTATTGGAGAGATTCATTTTTATTTGAACATAACCTCAAGGATACCTTGGAGGTATTGAAGTTATAATCATCATGTATCAAACAAATTTTTGAGGTCAAGAGCTACTATCCATAAGGATTCACTCACCTCAAACTTCATGTCATCATCTAGATGATGATGAACTAGTAAGTAAATAAAGGAAATAAAAAAACATGAGGTAAGAAGAGATGAACATTGTATATAAGCAAGCAAATGAACAAATCAATAGATGATAATCAATGTGATATTGGACTTGTAGCTTGGTGTTTCACTCATAGATATAGACATTTGGACATGAAAGTAGCTTCCTAACTCAAAAATGCTTAGAAAAATGGTGATTGGGGTATTGATGATGAAGTATATAGAAGAACGGTGAAGGAAAACAAGATTGGAACTCACTTTCTATAGAAAAATAGTACGAGGAAGCTCCTTTCTCACTTCTAAATCTATCTCTATCTCTCTTTCTCTCTACAACTTTGCCAAGCTTTGCACTTGGCCCCCCCAAAATGAAGAGCAATGGGGGGTTTATATAGGCTAATTTGGAGTGGTTTTGGGAGTTAGAACGTTCTCCCATTGGTCCCAAATATCTGTGAACATCAAACTACATCGTTTTGATTTTTAATTAATCAAATTGGACTCCCAATCAAAATTACAAAAATGGACTGAACTGGGGGGAGTGCCGCGGCGGCACTAGGCCTGTGCCGCAGTGGCAGTGGGCCAGTGCTGCGGCGGCACTGCTCCTCCTTCGTCCAAATATTACTGTTTAGGCCCTCAGAGGTTTCAGTATTTGAGAAAAGGCCCTATTTCGTCCAAAATTCACAAAAAATGCATACAAACTCTAAATTGAGGTTGTGATATACCGTTGGAAAGGTAATGGAGTCTACTTTACATAAAAAATAGTTCGGGGATAGGTCACTTTGAAAAGTTTTGCGGTATTCGCGATAAAAGCCGATTTGATCGCCTTTGGAAATTCATAATAAACTCGTTTTAAATTCAAAAATTATGTGTGATATACCATTGGAAAGCTATTGACCTCTAGTATCTATGAAAAAATTTTGAAAATCATTGTGCTGCTCCGGTTTCAAAGTCAAATTTTGGTCAAACTGGTCAAACCTGGGATTCTCGGGAAGTTCTGGAAACCTCTGGGAGCTCCCAGGAGCTGGCGTTTTCGCTCGATTTTCTTTTAAAATTCATTTTAATACCTTCCACATGATCTAGAATGATTCTGGTGAATTTTGACGATTTTAGTCAAACTTGGTCAAACTTGGTCAAATCTTGGTCAAACCAAGTCAAACCTTGGTCAAACTGGTCAACGGGGACTTTTTGGGAACTTCCGGGACTTCCGGGGGTCTCTGGGAGCTGACAATTTCATCTGACTTTGCTTCAAAACTCATTTTATTACTTTTTTTACGACGTAGCATGTTTCCTTAACTTTCGATCCAAATCTGGGAGTTTTCGGGCTTTCAGGGGCATTTTGGTCATTCTGAGCATTTTGAGAAATATAACTAACTTCCAGGAGTCCTTTTGAGTCTTTTTCGATCATTGTGAACCACCAAGCTATGGGTCTCCTAAATCTGATAGCCGACAAAATGGGGTGTCTACAGTTTGCCTCTCTTTGGCATGAACTTGCGAGGCAACGCATGTCGCAAGCGAGTGCCAAAGCTTTAAAGAGACGGGTCTTTTGGAGGCAATAGATTTAGCATAAAAAGCATTGCAAAAGATACAATGATGCTGAGGCCAGTGCTAGTCGTGCTCTGCGTGAGCTTCCTACGTATTCCAAGGGGAATCAGACCAGGACGTAGTTCAGGGCACAAAGGAGCAAATCACACATGCACAACGAGACATGCAGATGCTATGCTATGAGGATGATATGCAATGCATGGATGTGATATGAATTGTTGTGGGTATCGCATGTTTTCTTTCTACCCACAGCTTTTCTTTTAAAATCCTTTTCTAAATTTCAAATTCAAAAACAAATGAGTCGCCATTTAATTTTTAAAAAGGAAAATTAAGAAACCATTTTTAAAGCAAACTGATCTTTCAGAAACCAGAGATTAACTAGGTCCGGGGAATATGGAATGAGAGAGAAAGGAGCCTGTCGGACTAAAACACCCTCTCTCATCCTATCTTGCGATAGGCCTCTACTCAACATCCTTTTAATCAAATTTATTAATCTAAGCATGCCCTCAACTAATACATATATACATATACATCACAAAAGCATGTCCAAAGGGTGTAAAATTGCTAATGACAAAATATCATTCATAAGCCACATATTTCAAGTAGCAAGCAATATGATATGCAATAGGGAACAAGAGAACTTACCCGAGATCTAGCAGCGATATTAAACGTGCAATGCATAAAAACAAAAGAAAATCCTAAAAAAAAGAGTCTCTATCACATGTATTCACATAAGGCAAATCCTAATTCTACGGAGTCGCGCATGAGGTTGAAAATCAAATAAAATCAAAGAATTCAATAAACTGAGGGGGGTTGGGAGATCATACCTTAACAGCGCTACAAAACAAAGGGTTAGTCCACACGGTGTACAAGATGTGAAGTTAGAAATAACAATCCTAAATTTCTAGTTTAAACCTATCGAATACAATTGAATCTAAAACGAATAAATCCTAATTACAAGTGTCAAGCCATATGGATGAACATATATATGAACAAGAATAAATTATGACATACTCTTACACTTTGATTTCAAATTCAAATAATCATTATTGAAACAAGGTTTGAACCTCAACTCATGAAAGTATCATCTAAGCCATTATTCATAAGATTGATTAAAACTATTGCAGAATTTTGGAAATTGCTGAGGGCAGATCAGGTCTTGAAAAATGGAAAAATCATGCTTCCAACGGTTGTATCCTAATGATTGTTGGATATGATATGCCTCTGTGAGTCTAGTTTACAACCCAAAAAGAAAATCAAAGTTTCAACGGTTGGATCTCCGGGAATTGGACAAAAACCAGACATCACTCAGCATTCTACAACCTTCCGTCCAGAATTCTTACATGATTTTTTACAAATAGCAAAAAGATCAGAAATGCTTTGTTCTTTTTAGGGTGACTTTCTAACACATTAATCTACTTAGAAAAAATTATTTTGGGTCACAAACACTTTATTAAAATCCCGATTTACTTATTTCAAAAGAGTGTTGCTGTGCTGAAATTCTGGGCAGATTGTTGTTACTTCCTAAAACTCATGACCAAACCATTTTAAACATAAAATTTCCTTAAAACAAAAATTACAGTGGTAGAACTTCGAGTTATTGACACCCCCCGTTGGTTTCACTTGATTCCAACGGTTAGATTTCGAACTAAAAATCTTTGATCAAAAACAGTTTGTGAACTCACTGTTTTCATTTGTCAAGTTCTACTTTTATTTGTTAACCCCAACTATTAAACCATGAAGTTGGACTTAAACTAACCATTTTCTCCTACCATTTGGTGGTCATTGGTGGCTAAAGACCTTCATATTTGAAGATTTCAAATGAAGTATGAATGAACTTCATGAAATCTCAAGATAAGGAATCTAAACCATGGAGATGGGCTTAGACTCAAAACCACTTTCTCCTACCATTTGATGGTCATTGGAGATGAAGACATGACCAATACTCATGAGTCTCAAAGGAATATAGAAAGGATTCCATGAAACATCAAGTTTAGAGGATCCAAGTCATGAGTATGGACTTGAATCCATCTATTTGCCTATGAAATGAAGTGATGATCAAACTTTGATTCCCATGTGAAGCACAAGCTTACATAGGATTCAAAAGATCATGTTCAAGAGATTTCAAGAGAGATATTGAGAATCTCTAAGAATCTCAAGAAGGAAGTATGATTAACAAATAAATGGAGCAAAGAAAATAAAAATAGTTTGAGGATTGGAGATTCAAGAAGGAAGAATGTAAATAAACAATTTATGGTTAGAGGATCACCTCCAAACTATCCTCAAAGTTTCTCTCCTTTGAAGATCTTCCAAACTCTTCTTCAAGCTCTCCAAAACTCTCTCTTTTCTTTCTAAAAAATATGTTAGTGTAGTGGTGGTTATCTCTTGTATTGTGTTGTATGTCTCCCCTCTCCTCTTCTCAAGGAAGATCCTCCCTCTTTTATAGACAAAATTACCAAGTATTTTCAGTGAATTTGGAGTAAAAGACAAGTGTAAGTGTCTCATTAGGTGGTACAACACGTACTTCCTGAAATTGGACAGACTGCTGCCCTTGGCAGCAGTCAAAATTCATCTGCGGCAGTCCGTGGGTGCCGCTGCGCAGTCCGTGACTGCCGTCGCGGCACTCCGTGACTGCCGTACGGCTCTCAATAAGTGCTGCGCCAAATTATTGATTGCCGTATTTTCGTCAACCTTACTTTATCAGTTTTTTGTTTTTATCCGCATACATATAGGTATTGTACCACAAAATACGGACTTTAAAAGCAAACGGCAATTAGAAAATGTCAGCAGCACGTAGTAAATGCCGGGCCGGCACTCACTGAATGCCGTTCGGCACTCATTGAGTGCCGTGCGGCACTCACTGAGTGTTGCGAAATGCTGCCGTGTGCCGTTTTTTGTTGAACTTCCCTTTTTAGGTCTTTCCTTTCTTCCTTTTTCTTAAAGAAATTATTTTTGAAGATCTTTTCCAAAAAAATGGTGTTTTATACCTGAATTCTCCTAAATACCTGGTATTTTGTTCTTTCTGTGAAATTTTATCGCATTTGGAGAACTTTCTGAAGAGCTTGGAATACTTCGAATCTTTCGGTCCTTATCATCATCGGACGTGGAGGTGATGTTCTCCGAAATTCGACGGTTAGTCAAAATTGGGGTGTCAATAGTTTGCCCCTCTTTGACAGAGCTTGTGGGGCTACGCGTCCCATAAGTGAATGTCAAAGCATGTGTGAAGACAAGCCTTTGACCAGACTGTCGAATTTAGGTAAAAACAAAATGCGTTGCAAAAACGGCTACATAAACGGTTCATGTTGGTCGTGCTCGACGATGAACTGCTTACGTATCCATTCAGGAATCATACCAAGACGTAGTTCGGGTCAAGGGTCAATCACACATAAGCGAAAATAGTCATACGGATGAATGCACCTATCTTATCGTGATGCACGTGCTCAAGCAAATTCGTGCTCCATATAACATATTGTTCTTTCTTAGTACCAAAATTGCAACCTATACCATTCTACTTATGATGTCATTCTATTCTGGGAAAGTCACGACCGTCATAGATGCGCTCACTATGCTTAATTCTCTGACATTCTTCAAGAGTCATCTAATCGAATAGAATGCACTTCGCGCCTTATACCTTGGTGTCGAATTAGAAACTACGCTTTCCGAAAGACTGAGATGCGCTTCGCGCCTTATACTCCGGTGTCAAATCAGGAACCACGCTGAAAGACTGAGATGCGCTTCGTGCCTTATACCCCGGTGTCTTCCAAAAATCATTTGATCGACTGAGATGCGCTTCGCGCCTTATACTCCGGTGTCAAATCAGGAACCACGCTGAAAGACTGAGATGCGCTTCGCACCGTATACCCCGGTGTCTTCTAAAAATCATCAGATCGACTGAGATGCGTTTTGCACCTTATACTCCGGTGTCAAATCAGGAACCACGCTGAAAGACTGAGATGTGCTTTGCGCCTTATACCCCGGTGTCTTCCAAAAATCATCTGATCGACCGAGATGCGCTTTGCGCCTTATACTCTGGTGTCAAATCAGGAACCACGCTGAAAAACTGAGATGCGCTTCGCGCCTTATACCCCGGTGTCTTCCAAAAATCATCTGATCGACTGATATGCGCTTCGCGCCTTATACTCTAGTGTCAAATCTGGAACCACACTGAAAGACTGAGATGCCCTTCGCGCCTTATACCCCGGTGTCTTCCAAAAATCATCTGATCGACTGAGATGCGCTTCGCGCCTTATACTCCGGTGTCAAATCAAGAACCACGCTGAAAGACTGAGATGCGCTTCGCGCCTTATACCCAGGTGTCTTCTAAAAATCATCTGATCGACCGAGATACGCTTCGCGCCTTATACTCCGGTGTCAAATCAGGAACCACGCTGAAAAACTAAGATGCGCTTCGCGCCTTATACCCCGGTGTCTTCCAAAAATCATGTGATCGACTGAGATGCGCTTCGCGCCTTATACTCTGGTGTCAAATAAGGAACCACGCTGAAAGACTGAGATGCGCTTCGAGCCTTATACCCCGGTGTCTTTCAAAAATCATCTGATCGACCGAGATGCGCTTCGCGCCTTATACTCCGGTGTCAAATCAGGAACCACGCTGAAAGACTGAGATGCGCTTCGCGCCTTATACCCCGGTGTCTTCCAAAAATCATCTGATCGACTGAGATGCGCTTCGCGCCTTATACTCCGGTGTCAAATCAGGAACCACGCTGAAAGACCGAGATGCACTTCGCGCCTTATACCCCGGTGTCTTCCAAAAATCATCTGATCGACCGAGATGCGCTTCGCGCCTTATACTCCGGTGTCAAATCAGGAACCACGCTGAAAGACTGAGATGCGCTTCGCGCCTTATACCCCGGTGTCTTCTAAAAATCATCTGATCGACAGAGATGCGCTTCGCGCCTTATACTCCGGTGTCAAATCAGGAACCATGCTGAAAGACTGAGATGCGCTTCGCACCTTTACCCCGGTGTCTTCCAAAAATTATCTGATCGACTGAGATGCGCTTCGCGCCTTATACTCCGGTGTCAAATCAGGAACCACGCTGAAAGACTGAGATGCGCTTCGTGCCTTATACCCCGGTGTCTTCCAAAAATCATTTGATCGACTGAGATGCGCTTCGCGCCTTATACTCCGGTGTCAAATCAGGAACCACGCTGAAAGACTGAGATGCGCTTCGCACCTTATACCCCGGTGTCTTCTAAAAATCATCTGATCGACTGAGATGCGTTTTGCACCTTATACTCCGGTGTTAAATCAGGAACCACGCAGAAAGACTGAGATGCGCTTTGCGCCTTATACCCCGGTGTCTTCCAAAAATCATCTGATCGACGGAGATGCGCTTTGCGCCTTATACTCTGGTGTCAAATCAGGAACCACGCTGAAAGACTGAGATGCGCTTCGCGCCTTATACCCCGGTGTCTTCCAAAAATCATCTGATCGACTGAGATGCGCTTCGCGCCTTATACTCTAGTGTCAAATCTGGAACCACGCTGAAAGACTGAGATGCCCTTCGCGCCTTATACCCCGGTGTCTTCCGAAAATCATCTGATCGACTGAGATGCGCTTCGCGCCTTATACTCCAGTGTCAAATCAAGAACCACGCTGAAAGACTGAGATGCGCTTCGCGCCTTATACCCCGGTGTCTTCTAAAAATCATCTGATCGACCGAGATACGCTTCGCGCCTTATACTCCGGTGTCAAATCAGGAACCACGCTGAAAAACTAAGATGCGCTTCGCGCCTTATACCCCGGTGTCTTCCAAAAATCATGTGATCGACTGAGATGCGCTTCGCGCCTTATACTCTGGTGTCAAATAAGGATCCACGCTGAAAGACTGAGATGTGCTTCGCGCCTTATACCCCGGTGTCTCTCAAAAATCATCTGATCGACCGAGATGCGCTTCGCGCCTTGTACTCCGGTGTCAAATCAGGAACCACGCTGAAAGGCTGAGATGCGCTTCGCGCCTTATACCCCGGTGTCTTCCAAAAATCATCTGATCGACTGAGATATGCTTCGCGCCTTATACTTCGGTGTCAAATCAGGAACCACGCTGAAAGACCGAGATGCGCTTCGCGCCTTATACCCCGGTGTCTTCCAAAAATCATCTGATCAACCGAGATGCGCTTCGCGCCTTATACTCCGGTGTCAAATCAGGAACCACGCTGAAAGACTGAGATGCGCTTCGCGCCTTATACCCCTGTGTCTTCTAAAAATCATCTGATCGACAGAGATGCGCTTCGCGCCTTATACTCCGGTGTCAAATCAGGAACCATGCTGAAAGACTGAGATGCGCTTCGCACCTTTACCCCGGTGTCTTCCAAAAATTATCTGATCGACTGAGATGCGCTTCGCGCCTTATACTCCGGTGTCAAATCAGGAACCACGCTGAAAGACTGAGATGCGCTTCGTGCCTTATACCCCGGTGTCTTCCAAAAATCATCTGATCGACTGAGATGCGCTTCGCGCCTTATACTCCGGTGTCAAATCAGGAACCACGCTGAAAGATTAAGATGCGATTCGCGCCTTATACCCTGGTGTCTTCAAAAAATCATTTTATCGACTGATATGCGCTTCGCGCCTTATACTCTGGTGTCAAATCAGCAACCACGCAGAAAGACTGAGATGCACTTCGTGCCTTATACCCCGGTGTCTTCCAAAAATCATCTGATCGATTGAGATGCGCTTCGTGCCTTATACTCCGGTGTCAAATCGACTCAATTCGAGTCCAAATTCAAATGCTAAATTAGGAGTCGTCTAGACTCGACTTAATTCATTTTCTAAAATCAGGAGTCAGTCAGAATCAAACAAATTCAATTTCACCAAGTCCGGAGTCAATTTGACTCAATTCAAATTCAAAAACTTGATTCAATTTCTTATTTCGCAAAATCGGACACAACCAGGAGTCAATCGGGCTCAAAGAAATTTAAATTCATAAAACTGGACTTAAAGAATTTCTATGTCACAAAAGAATTTTTACAAAAATGGGAGTCAATCGAACTCAAAAAATTTCTATTTCACAAGATTGGGAGTCAACCAGACTCAAAAGAATTTCTAATTTCCAAAAAATATGAACCATTCAGACTCAAAAGAATTTCTAATTTTAAAAGATTGGGAGTCAACCAGACTCAAAATAATTTCAAATTTCTAGAACAGGAGTCAATGAATCGGATTCTATTTCACAACACTGAGAGTCAATCAGACTCAAATCTAAATTAGGAGTCGATCAGGCTCAAAGAATTTTAAATTAAAAAAAGACTCAATTCGATTCATAACTCTAAAATCTGGAGTCAAATCAGACTCAAATGAATTTATCTAGAATTAGGAGTCAATCAGACTCAAATGAATTTTTCTAGAATTAGGAGTCAATCAGACTCAATTCAATTCAATTTCTAAGCTCGAGTGCTAAGTTACACTTTCATGAATCGGGAGTCAGACGGACTTAAATGATTTTAATTTGCGCAATCGGGAGCCAATCAGATTCAATTAAAATCTGGCGATAGTTAGATCCATTTTAGCCCAAACTTTCGAAAGTTCAGAGTCGGTTAGACCCAAAGAACTTAATTGCAACAAAATTCGATGTTAAGCAGACTCACAAATTCAAAGAGAGTCACGTGGACCCAAAAATTCACTTTTCTTACACAAGGAGTCAATAAACCATTTTAAAACAAAAGAGTCATTCAGATCCATGGACCCACATTTCCACAACAACGGAGTCACTAGGACTCGACAACTCGCATTTTACAACCACGGAGTCATTTGGACTCAAAATTTGCATTTTCTGACAACAGAATCACTCGGACTCAATGAAATTCACGGAGTCGCACGGACTCAACAAAAATTCACTTTTTTTTCTAAAAATGGAACCACACAGACTCAATCAAATTCACATTTCATACCAATGGAGTCATACAGACTCAACAAATGTATATATATATTTATACGAATGGAGTCACATGGACTCAACGAATTCACTTTTTATACAAATGGAGTCACACGGACTCAAAGAATTTCCTATTTCAACATCGAGGGTTAATTTATGACATTTCAAATTTTCCTAACCATAGTCAATTTTTGACTCAGCAACAAAAATTTCTAATTTTCAAAGTCAGGAGTTAAATCAGACTCAATTTATTTCAATTCCCGAAATCGAGAGTCAAATTAGACTCAATTTAATTCAATTCAGTTCATCAGAGTCAGTCAGACTCAGTTTTATTCGAATTCTAAAATCAGAATTTAGTCAGATTCAATTCAATTCAATTCAACTTTCAGAATCGGGAGTCAATTAGGCTCAATTCAATTTTTCAAAATCTGGAGTCAATCAGATTCATTTTAGTTCCATATTCTAAAATTCAATCAGACTTAAATAATTTCTATTTCACCAATTCAAAAATCAATCAGACTCAAAGAATTCCTGTTTCACAAAATTGGAGTCAATAAGACTCAAAGAATTTTAGTTTCACAAAATTAGGAGTTGATAAAACTCAAAGAATTTCTGCTTCACAAAATTGGGAGTCAATCAGACTCACTTTAGTTCAAACTCATGAATCAGGAGTCAATTAGACTCAAACAAATTCAAATTCTCAAAATCCAGAGTTCAGAGTCGATTCAACTTGAAACAATTCCTATTTCCAAAGGGGAGTCGCACTAATTCACATTTGAAAATTTTCACATTTCTCAAACACAGAATCCTACAGACTCAAAAATTCACATTCTATAAACACGAAGTCATATAGACTAAATTCATATATATATATATATATATTTTTAAAAAAGACGGAGTCGCGCAGACTCAAGAACTCAGTATTTTACATAAATGGAGTCCCACGGGCCCAACAAATTCACACTTTACGCAAACGGAGTCATGTGGACTCAAAATTTCATATCTCACAAAGACGGAGTCACGCGGACTCAAAATTTCATTTCGTTATCCAAACGAAGTCACACGGACTCAAAAATTCATATATTCACAAAGACGGAGTCATGCGGACTTGAAAATTTATTTCTTTATTCAAACGAAGTCACACGGACTCAACAAACTTTACTTTTATACAAATGGAGTCACACAGACTCAAAGAATTAGGTGTTTATTTTTTTATTTTTATTTTTTTTTATGGGTAGTCCTTGGACTCAAAGAATTGATTTTACAAAATGGGGAGTCCTTGGACTCAAAGAATTTGAATGGAGCTAACGGGATCTGTGCTGTCCTAGTAGTCTCTTGAAAGCATGATTTTTTGCATTTGTGGACCTTTGGAAGAAACATATCGGTTCTGTTAAAAGAGGGAAATCACCTTTGCCCCTAGTCTTGGACTCCTCTTATATTGCCATTTTAGCACCATGATGTGATAGTGTTCGAAACTTCTGCTCGTATTGCCCTTAGGATGCTTATGGAGACTTTTCAAATCTTTATTCATCATCTTAAACCCACACATTTGAGACCATTATTGACTCATCAAAGGAGGACAGACTTGACAAAGCAATTACGCAAGACGACTGACTCAAACTCTATATTATCATGATTTAATGTGCTTTCATCGTGAATAATGTATCCTCTCACCTTTCATTTATTCATCATCTTACAAACGGTAGTGCTTTGCTGATAAATCTAAACTTTGAAAACTTCCTCTTTTCGATTTAAGGAATTCTTTGCCCATCTAGAATGTGCTTCAAATTAGTGCTTTAGTTTATAGAATGAAAGGCACTCTATTTCAATCTTTTCAAAACAACTCAATTACTTGAGAACTTGCCTCTGGTATAGAGGGATTTTGGCAAACAAAGTTTGCCCCTAGTTTGAAAGAGACTTAGGGGCTTGCTTGGATTTTCAGCAAAGGAAGTTTGCCCCTAGTTTGGCGGTATATATGCGGCTTCAGGAAAATGTAAGTTTGCCCCTAGTCTGAAGGAAGGAAACCAAAGGCGCCAAAAGGGTGCTGCTTGCAGTTTAGGGATGGCTATGGACCGAGAACCTTGGGAGGTTCGCCTACTTATCCCCGAGCGGGAATCAAGTCTAGAGTAGTTCAGCTAAGGCCTGAAAGAACGATAGCATGAGATGATGTGGTGATGACCGAACCGAGCAGGTTGCCTACGTATCCCCAAGTGGGAATCAGGTCAAAGCGTAGTTCATCAACTCTGGAGGTCTTGAAAGAATTAGGCTTCAAGAATTGGTGGGCTTTTCGATCCATGTTGCCATTTGGGTCTAGGGAGTGCATGTCACTTGTGGTAGCCCTTATGTAGCATGATGAACTACTTTTTCCTTTATTCTCTTTTCTCTTTTCTTTTCTTCTTTTTTCTTATTTGACGGTTGATTCTTTAACCTTTTCACTAGCCAGTTAATCTTTACAACTCTCATCTATCATATTCACAAAGTAATATCAGCCCTTCAAATATTTTTTTCTTTTTTCTTTTTTTTTTCTTTTTTTTTTTCAAAGCCATCTCTGAATTGTTTTAGGCTCACTTAGTGTTTGAGCCTCTCATAAAAATTTTGAAGCTGATAAGTCCCTCTTTTCATTTCCCATTTCTTTTCTTTTTTAGAACAACTCAAAGCCTTGGGATAGTTCATGTGCTAATGATCTACTTTGAAGTGCTCAAGAATTCTCAATCTTATCTATTCTCTGCCTTTTCTTTTCTCTTTCCTTTCTTTTCTCTACCTTACTATCTTTTATTCTTTCCATGATTTTGACTGGCTAGGATTAGGATTTTTGAGATCAACACGCATCTCATTTGTGCTCTGACTTTTGCCTAGGCGCCCTTTCGGGTTTTCATCCTAGAGAGCTCTTTCTTCTTTTCTTTTTTTTTTTTCATTTTTTTTTTTATTATTTTTTTGAAAGAAGAAGTTCACTTAAAATGTCTGACTACCATCAAGGACCAAGTTTATGACTTTAGACTGGTTGGGCTCATCTTTTAGGCTTGGTATTTGAGAAAAGGGGATGGTGAGCAAGCTTCAAGTTCCAAGTTCATCTTTTCAAGATCGAACAAGAGCATCTTTAAATTCTTAAAGTAAAGCTAATCAATTCTCTACTCATCCATGGTTTTGGCACAAAATTTGCTTTTGATCACTTGGGGATCCTTTTCAATGCAAAGATTTATTAACAAAGTATTTTCCATAATCGTTTGAAAAGGTGACTTTTCTTCTCTTTTTTTTTTTGGCTTAATAATCCATACATTCACATCTTAGCACACTGAATCAAGAAAAAAAATGAGATTTTATTCAACTAGTAGGGAAGGAGGATTACATCACTCGACTCGGTAAACTCGACAAAGACTTGCAAACAGACTTGATAACAGACTGACCAGAAGACTCGACTGGACTTGACATTTGACTCCAACCTAACATAACTCGACTACCAGACTTGACTTGGTCTGAATTGGAGTGTCACAGATAATTTTCAATTTATTGGGTCCCCAAGAGCATCCACATTTGATTCAGCAGTAGCATTTCCAAACACTATTACCTCACTGGTATCTTCCTCAGGTTCATCATTCCCCTTCTGTATCTTTGTAGGAACATCATCTGCCCTTATGGCCCATTTTCCAGTCGAATGGGCCTTCTCTGACTCATACCGAGTATTGTCAATGCCTTTTTCGATTCTGTTGATTGGGTCGGGGCCAGTTAGTTGTTGCGCACTCATAGAGGCAACGAATCCCTTGAGAGTATTCAGTGATGGCTGTGATTGAAAAGACTGTATGTCATGCAAGATGCCACTTAGTGGGTTCAACAAAGGAGTGATGATTTTATGCTCAATGAGATCTTGGATATCATGGCAGAGTTTCATGCAATAGTTAGTCGTATGGCCAGGGGTCTGGTGGTAGGCACAGTACAAAGACAGGTCACATTTGCGGGGTAAGGGATTTGGTAGTGGCTTCGGGTCCAGGGGGTGGAGGTGACCATTCTTGACAAGGTGACCAAGGGCCATGGATAATGGCATGCCAAGGTTGGTGAAGATTCTCGGTTTGCGGGCTTGGTTTGATTTTAAATTCGACTTTGAGCTTGAGTTGGTTTTTGGGCTGAGATGTGGACTTGGAGTGGCTCTTTGGTTAGTTGAGATTGGGCCTGGATGTGGGCTTTGGTGAATGGTTGAGCTTGGGTATGGACTTTGGTGATAGGTTGGGTTTGGACATGGGCTTCGGTGCACAGGTGGGTTCAGACATGCCCGTTGGTGCTTCTTTAAGCAATCCATTATTCTCTGATCCATCTTTTCCTCATCAGGGCCCATTTGATCTTTCAATAATTGAATGAACTCAAGCATGACCCCCTCTAATTGTTTCACCCTAGAATCTTGTTGCTCAACAATGACTTGCAGTCTGCTCACTTTCTCCTCCAAAGCTCTGTGGGCCATTGGTGGGTCTGTCTTAACATGATGGTCCATGATCTCCTTTAATTGAGAGAGATAAACCCAAGAAGATTAGAAGTGTCCTTACTAGGGGATCTGGTTGTTCCACTCTTTCTAAAAAACAGATAGGAAAAAGGTCCACATGCAGAATTGAATAGTAAGGGATTGTTTTTGTTAGGGACTTTGATCTTAATTGGGAAGAAGATGTTGTGAGTTTGTACGCTACACGTATGTAATGATATCGATTGGTGAGAGTGCAAAATGTACATGCTCTTATGATTTGATGCATGCACTGCACACATGGCACATGAATGAAATACAGGTGTGTGTGTGCCTACTCTATATGCCAAAGCAAAGGAAAATTCTAATCCTAACAAGTAAGCACATAAGATCCTCACCCATGTCAAGTGCGCCAACTTCTCCTTTCATTGTGATCTTCACTACCCTCTCAAAGGTTGGATATTAAAAAATTATCGAAATTCATTTGAAAAGCATTTCTTTAAATGATGAGATCTTTCAAAAATGATTCTCAAGGGTTTTGAATCTTTTATAAAAAAAATGAGGACGTGAAGTCATTTCTCAATGAAGATGGTTGGATTTCTTTAAAATTCATTTGAAGAGCATTTTTTTCCAAAAACAATTCCCAAGATTTTGATATTTCCTTAGAAAATGATCATGTGAAAATGTACCTTAACAAAGGTAATTAATTTGGAGTTTTAATCAAAAAGTGAACTCCAAAGATTTTTTTGAAAAAGCAATTGAAAACTTTGGAATAAAGATGGCAAAAATTTGTTTGCTTTTTTTTAAAAAAAATTCTTTGGGATAGAAGGATCACATGATCGGATTATCACCGTACTTTTCATAAATTTGGATACATACAAGGTCAATGATGCTTAGCTAAACATGATATAAGAAGTATAATCTTATAATCAGGGTTCGGCATGTTCCCCAAATGAGGAGAAATTGCTAAAAGGTGATTTAAAAGATCATACGTCTTTCATCAAGCTAGTATCGTCATCATCTCGAGTAATCCCTTCCGGGCATACAAAATTTCCTAGCACATAACCCTAATCAAGAATTGATTTCCTAACATTGAAAGGTTCTATGGAAGCTACTATGCAAAAGCTGGGTTTTGGTCAAATAAGGGACCCTTGACACACACCCGATAGGATGCTTCATATACCAAATCATGGTACGAGATCAAGGGTGATCACACAGTCCCATGATGACTTGACCGACCGGGTTGCCCCGAGCCTCCAAGGTCATAGTTCCATGCAATCGACTGGCTGGACATGCAAGTGAAATGCAACAAGCATACAAAGATTAATTAATTTGATTAAAAGGATATTTTTCAAGTCTAATCCTCAAGTGAACCTAAAATCAGAAATTCTGGTCTGCGAAACCAGAGATTCTGGGTTCGATCCCCAGTAGAGTCGCCAGATTGTGGGTATCGCAGGTTTTCTTTCTACCCACAACTTTTCTTCTAAAATCCTTTTCTAAATTTTGAATTAAAAACAAATGAGTCGCCACTTAATTTTTAAAAAGGAAAATTAAGAATCCATTTTTAAAGCAAACTGATCTTTCAGAAACCAGAGATTAACTAGGTCCGGGGATTATGGAATGAGAGAGGAAGGAGCCCGTCAGACTAAAACACCCTCTCTCATCCTATCTTGCGATCGGCCTCTACTCAACATCCTTTTAATCAAATTTATTAATCTAAGCATGGCCTCAACTAATACATATATACATATACATCACAAAAGCATGTCCAAAGGGTGTAAAATTGCTAATGACAAAATATCATTCATAAGCCACATATTTCAAGTAGCAAGCAATATGATATGCAATAGGGAACAAGAGAACTTACCCGGGATCCAGCAGCGATATTAAACGTGCAATGCATACAAACAAAAGAAAATCCTAAAAAAAAGAGTCTCTATCACATGTATTCACATAAGGCAAATCCTAATTCTACGGAGTCGCGCATGAGGTTGAAAATCAAATAAAATCAAAGAATTCAATAAACTAGAGAGGGGTTGAGAGATCATACCTTAACAGCGCTACAAAACAAAGGGTTAGTCCACATGGTGTACAAGATGTGAAGGTAGAAATAACAATCCTAAATTTCTAGTTTAAACCAATCGAATACAATTGAATCTAAAATGAATAAATCCTAATTACAAGTGTCAAGCCATATGGATGAACATATATATGAACAAGAATAAATTATGACATACTCTTAGACTTTGATTTCAAATTCAAATAATCATTATTGAAACAAAGTTTGAACCTCAACTCATGAAAGTATCATCTAAGCCATTATTCATAAGATTGATTAAAACTATTGCAGAATTTTGGAAATTGCTGAGGGCAGATCAGATCTTGAAAAATGGAAAAACCATGCTTCCAATGGTTGGATCCTAATGATCGACTGAGATGCGCTTCGCGCCTTATACTCCAGTGTCAAATTAGGAACCACGCTGAAAGACTGAGATGCGCTTCGCGCCTTATACCTCGGTGTCTTCCAAAAATCATCTGATCGACCGAGATGCGCTTCGCGCCTTATACTCCGGTGTCAAATCAGGAACCACGCTGAAAGACTGAGATGCGCTTCGCGCCTTATACCCCGGTGTCTTCCAAAAATCATCTGATCGACTGAGATGCGCTTCGCGCCTTATACTCCAAGTTCAAATCAGGAACCACGCTGAAAGACTGAGATGCGCTTCGCGGCTTATACCCCGGTGTCTTCCAAAAATCATCTGATCGACCGAGATGCGCTTCGCGCCTTATACTCCGGTGTCAAATCAGGAACCACGCTGAAAGACTGAGATGCGCTTCGCGCCTTATACCCCGGTGTCTTCTAAAAATCATCTGATCGACCGAGATGCGCTTCGTGCCTTATACTCCAGTGTCAAATCAGGAACCATGCTGAAAGACTGAGATGCGCTTCGCGCCTTATACTCCGGTGTAAAATCAGGAACCACGCTGAAAGACTGAGATGCGCTTCGCGCCTTATACCCCGGTGTCTTCCAAAAATCATCTGATCGACCGAGATGCGCTTCGCGCCTTATACTCCGGTGTCAAATCAGGAACCACGCTGAAAGACTGAGATGCGCTTCGCGCTTTATACCCCAGTGTCTTCCAAAAATCATCTTATCGACTGAGATGTGCTTCGCGCCTTATACTCCGGTGTTAAATTAGGAACCACGCTGAAAGACTGAGATGCGCTTCGCGCCTTATACCCCGGTGTCTTCCAAAAATCATCTGATCAACTGAGATGTGCTTCGTGCCTTATACTCCGGTGTCAAATCGACTCAATTCGAGTCCAAATTCAAATGCTAAATTAGGAGTCGTCTAGACTTGACTTACTTCATTTTCTAAAATCAGGAGTCAGTCAGAATCAAACAAATTCAATTTCACCAAGTCCGGAGTCAATTTGACTCAATTTAAATTCAAAAACTTGATTCAATTTCTTATTTCGCGAAATCGGACAAAACCAGCAGTCAATCGGACTCAAAGAAATTTAAATTCATAAAACAGGACTTAAAGAATTTCTATGTTACAAAAGAATTTTTACAAAAATGGGAGTTAATCGAACTCGGAGAATTTCTATTTCACAAGATTGGGAGTCAACCAGACTCAAAAGAATTTCTAATTTCCAAAAAATATGAACCATTCAGACTCAAAAGAATTTCTAATTTCAAAAGATTGGGAGTCAACAAGACTCAAAATAATTTCAAATTTCTAGAACAGGAGTCAATGAATCGGATTCTATTTCACAACACCGAGAGTCAATCAGACTCAAATCTAAATTGGGAGTCGATCAGGCTCAAAGAATTTTAAATTAAAAAAGGACTTAATTCGATTTATAACTCTAAAATCTGGAGTCAAATCAGACTCAAATGAATTTTTCTAGAATTAGGAGTCAATCAGACTCAAATGAATTTTTCTAGAATTAGGAGTCAATCCGACTCAATTCAATTCAATTTCTAAGCTCGAGTGCTAAGTTACACTTTCATGAATCGGGAGTCAGACGGACTTCAATGATTTTAATTTCCGCAATCGGGAGCCAATCAGATTCAATTAAAATCTGGCGATAGTTAGATCCATTTTAGCCCAAACTTTCGAAAGTTCGGAGTCGGTTAGACCCAAAGAATTTAATTCCAACAAAATTCGATGTTAAGCAGACTCACAAATTCAAAGGGAGTCACGTGGACCCAAAAATTCAATTTTCTTACACAATGAGTCAATAAATTCACATTTTAAAACAAAAGAGTCATTCGGATCCATGGACCCACATTTCCACAACAACGGAGTTACTAGGACTCGACAACTCGCATTTTACAACCACGGAGTCATTTGGACTCAAAATTTGCATTTTCCGACAACAGAGTCACTCGGACTCAATGAAATTCACGGAGTCGCACGGACTCAACAAAAATTCACTTTTTTTATAAAAATTGAACCACACAGACTCAATCAAATTCACATTTCATACCAATGGAGTCATACAGACTCAACAAATGTATATATATATTTATACGAATGGAGTCACATGGACTCAACGAATTCACTTTTTATACAAATGGAGTCACACGGACTCAAAGAATTTCCTATTTCAACATTGAGGGTTAATTTATGACATTTCAAATTTTCCTAACCAGAGTCAATTTTGACTCAGCAACAAAAAAATTCTAATTTTCGAAGTCAGGAGTTAAATCAGACTCAATTTATTTCAATTCCCGAAATCGAGAGTCAAATTAGACTCAATTTAATTCAATTCAGTTCATCAGAGTCAGTCAGACTCAGTTTTATTCGAATTCTAAAATCAGAAGTTAGTCAGATTCAATTCAATTCAATTCAACTTTCAGAATCGGGAGTCAATTAGGCTCAATTCAATTTTTTAAAATCTGGAGTCAATCAGATTCATTTTAGTTCCATATTCTAAAATTCAATCAGACTTAAATAATTTCTATTTCACCAATTCAAAAATCAATCAGACTCAAAGAATTCCTGTTTCACAAAATTGGAGTCAATAAGACTCAAAGAATTTTAGTTTCACAAAATTAGGAGTTGATAAAACTCAAAGAATTTCTGCTTCACAAAATTGGGAGTCAATCAGACTCACTTTAGTTCAAACTCATGAATCAGGAGTCAATTAGACTCAAACAAATTCAAATTCTCAAAATCCAGAGTTCAGGGTCGATTCAACTTGAAACAATTCCTATTTCCAAAGGGGAGTCGCACTAATTCACATTTGAAAATTTTCACATTTCTCAAACACAGAATCCTACAGACTCAAAAATTCACATTCTACAAACACGAAGTCATACAGACTAAATTCATATATATATATATATTTATTTTTTTTAAAAAGACGGAGTCGCGCAAACTCAAGAACTCAGTATTTTACATAAATGGAGTCCCACGGGCCCAACAAATTCACACTTTACGCAAACGGAGTCATGCGGACTCAAAATTTCATATCTCACAAAGACGGAGTCACGCGGACTCAAAATTTCATTTCGTTATCCAAACGAAGTCACATGGACTCAAAAATTCATATATTCACAAAGACGGAGTCATGCGGACTCGAAAATTTATTTCTTTATTCAAACGAAGTCACACGGACTCAACAAACTTTACTTTTATACAAATGGAGTCAGACAGACTCAAAGAATTAGGTTTTTTTTTTTTTTTTTTTTTTTTTTTTTTTTTTTTTTTATGGGTTGTCCTTGGACTCAAAGAATTGATTTTACAAAATGGGGAGTCCTTGGACTCAAAGAATTTGAATGGAGCTAACGGGATCTGTGCCGTCCTAGTAGTCTCTTGAAAGCATGATTTTTTGCATTTGTGGACCTTTGGAAGAAACATATCGGTTCTGTTAAAAGTGAGAAATCACCTTTGCCCCTAGTCTTAGACTCCTCTTATATTGCCATTTTAGAACCATGATGTGATAGTGTTCGAAACTTCTGCTCGTATTGCCCTTAGGATGCTTATGGAGACTTTTCAAATCTTTATTCATCATCTTAAACCCACATATTTAAGACCATTATTAACTCATCAAAGGAGGACAGACTTAAGAAAGCAATTACGCAAGACGACTGACTCAAACTCTATATTATCATGATTTAATGTGCTTTCATCGTGAATAATGTATCCTCTCACCTTTCATTTATTCATCATCTTACAAACGGTAGTGCTTTGCTGATAAATCTAAACTTTGAAAACTTCCTCTTTTCGATTTAGAGAATTCTTTGCCCATCTAGAATGTGCTTCAAATTAGTGCTTTAGTTTATAGAATGAAAGGCACTCTATTTCAATCTTTTCAAAACAACTCAATTACTTGAGAACTTGCCTCTGGTATAGAGGGATTTTGGCAAACAAAGTTTGCCCCTAGTTTGAAAGAGACTTAGGGTCTTGCTTGGATTTTCAGCAAAGGAAGTTTGCCCCTAGTCTGAAGGAAGGAAACCAAAGGCGCCAAAAGAGTGCTGCTTGCAGTTTAGGGATGGCTATGGACCGAGAACCTTGGGAGGTTCGCCTACTTATCCCCGAGCGGGAATCAGGTCTAGAGTAGTTCAGCCAAGGCCTGAAAGAACGATAGCATGAGATGATGTGATGATGACCGAACCGAGCAGGTTGCCTACGTATCCCCAAGTGGGAATCAAGTCAAAGCGTAGTTCATCAACTCTGGAGGTCTTGAAAGAATTAGGCTTCAAGAATTGGTGGGCTTTTCGAGCCATGTTGCCATTTGGGTCTAGGGAGTGCATGTCACTTGTGGTAGCCCTTGTGTAGCATGATGAACTACTTCTTCCTTTATTCTCTTTTCTTCTTTTTTCTTATTTGACGGTTGATTCTTTAACCTTTTCACTAGACGGTTAATCTTTACAACTCTCATCTATCATATTCACAAAGTAATATCAACCCTTCAAATATTTTTTTCTTTTTTCTTTTTTTTCAAAGACATCTCTGAATTGTTTTAGGCTCACTTAGTGTTTGAGCCTCTCACAAAAATTTTGAAGCTGATAAGTCCCTCTTTTCATTTACCATTTCTTTTCTTTGTTTAGAACAACTCAAAGCCTTGGGATAGTTCATGTGCTAATGATCTACTTTGAAGTGCTCAAGAATTCTCAATCTTATCTATTCTCTGCCTTTTCTTTTCTCTTTCTTTTCTTTTCTCTACCTTACTATCTTTTATTCTTTCCATGATTTTGACTGGCTAGGATTAGGATTTTTGAGATCAACATGCATCTCATTTGTGCTCTGACTTTTGCCTAGGCGCCCTTTCGGGTTTTCATCCTAGAGAGCTCTTTCTTCTTTTCTTTTTCTTTTTTTTTTTATTTTTTTTATTATTATTATTTTTTTTGAAAGAAGAAGTTCACTTAAAATGTCTGACTACCATCAAGGACCAAGTTTATGACTTTAGACTGGTTGGGCTCATCTTTTAGGCTTGGTATTTGAGAAAAGGGGATGGTGAGCAAGCTTCAAGTTCCAAGTTCATCTTTTCAAGATCGAACAAGAGCATCTTTAAATTCTTAAAGTAAAGCTAATCAATTCTCTACTCATCCATGCTTTTGGCACAAAATTTGCTTTTGATCACTTGGGGATCCTTTTCAATGCAAAGATTTATTAACAAAGTATTTTCCATGATCGTTTGAAAAGGTGACTTTTCTTCTCTCTTTTTTTTGGCTTAATAATCCGTACATTCACGTCTTAGCACACTGAATCAAGAAAAAAAATGAGATTTTATTCAACTAGTAGGGAAGGAGGATTACATCACTCGACTCGATAAACTCGACAAAGACTTGCAAACAGACTTGATAACAAACTGACCAGAAGACTCGACTGGACTTGACATTTGACTCCAACCTAACATAACTCGACTACCAGACTTGACTTGGTCTCAATTGGAGTGTCACAGATAATTTTCAATTTATTGGGTCCCCAAGAGCATCCACATTTGATTCAGCAGTAGCATTTCCAAACACTATTACCTCACTGGTATCTTCCTCAGGTTCATCATTCCCCTTCTGTATCTTTGTAGGAACATCATCTGCCCTTATGGCCCATTTTTCAGTCGAATGGCCCTTCTCTGACTCATACCGAGTATTGTCAATGCCTTTTTTGATTCTGTTGATTGGGTCGAGGCTAGTTGGTTGTTGCGCACTCATGGAGGCAACGAATCCCCTGAGGGTATTCAGCGATGGCTGTGATTGAAAAGATTGTATGTCATGCAAGATACTACTTAGTGGGTTCAACAAAGGAGTGATGATTTTATGCTCAATGAGATCTTGGATATCATGGCAGAGTTTCATGCAATAGTTAGTCGTATGGCCAGGGGTCTGGTGGTAGGCACAGTACAAAGACAGGTCACATTTGCGGGGTAAGGGATTTGGTAGTGGCTTCGGGTCCAGGGGGTTGAGGTGACCATTCTTGACAAGGTGACCAAGGGCCATGGATAATGGCATGCCAAGGTTGGTGAAGATTCTCGGCTTGCGGGCTTGGTTTGATTTTAAATTCGACTTTGAGCTTGAGTTGGTTTTTAGGTTGAGATGTGGACTTGGAGTGGCTCTTTGGTTAGTTGAGATTGGGCCTGGATGTGGGCTTTGGTGAATGGTTGAGCTTGGGTATGGACTTTGGTGATAGGTTGGGTTTGGACATGGGCTTCGGTGCACAGGTGGGTTCAGACATGCCCGTTGGTGCTTCTTTAAGCAATCCATTATTCTCTGATCCATCTTTTCCTCATCAGGGCCCATTTGATCTTTCAATAATTGAATGAACTCAAGCATGACCCCCTCCAATTGCTTCACCCTAGAATCTTGTTGCTCAACAATGACTTGCAGTCTGCTCACTTTCGTATCCAAAGCTCTGTGGGCCATTGGTGGGTCTGTCTCAACATGATGGTCCATGATCTCCTTTAATTGAGAGAGATAAACCCAAGAAGATTAGAAGTGTCCTTACTAGGGGATCTGGTTGTTCCACTCTTTCTAAAAAACAGATAGGAAAAAGGTCCACATGCAAAATTGAATAGTAAGGGATTGTTTTTTTAGGGACTTTGATCTTAATTGGGAAGAAGATGTTGTGAGTTTGTACGCTACACGTATGTAATGATATCGATTGGTGAGAGTGCAAAATGTACATGCTCTTATGATTTGATGCATGCACTGCACACATGGCACACGAATGAAATGCAGGTGTGTGTGTGCCTACTCTATATGCCAAAGCAAAGGAAAATTCTAATCCTAACAAGTAAACACATAAGCACATAAGATCCTCACCCATGTCAAGTGCGCCAACTTCTCCTTTCATTGTGATCTTCACTACCCTCTCAAAGGTTGGATATTCAAAAATTTTCGAAATTCATTTGAAAAGCATTTCTTTAAATGATGAGATCTTTCAAAAATGATTCTCAAGGGTTTTGAATCTTTTATAAAAAAAAATGAGGACGTGAAGACATTTCTCAATGAAGATGGTTGGATTTCTTTAAAATTCATTTGAAGAGCATTTTTTTCCAAAAACAATTCCCAAGATTTTGATATTTCCTTAGAAAATGATCATGTGAAAATGTACCTTAACAAAGGTAATTAATTTGGAGTTTTAATCAAAAAGTGAACTCCAAAGATTTTTTTGAAAAAGCGATTAAAAACTTTGGAATAAAGATGGCAAAAATCTGTTTGCTTTTTTTAAAAAAAAATTCTTTGGGGTAGAAGGATCCCATGATCGGATTATCACCGTACTTTTCAAGAATTTGGATACATACAAGGTCAATGATGCTTAGCTAAACATGATATAAGAAGTATAATCTTATAATTAGGGTTCGGCATGTTCCCCAAATGAGGAGAAATTGCTAAAAGATGATTTAAAAGATCATACGTCTTTCATCAAGCAAGTATCGTCATCATCTCGAGTAATCCCTTCCGGGCATACAAAACTCCCTAGCACATAACCCTAATCAAGAATTGATTTCCTAAGATTGAAAGGTCTTATGGAAGCTACTATGCAAAAGCTGGGTTTTGGTCAAATAAGGGACCCTTGACACACACCCGATAGGATGCTTCATATACCAAATCATGGTACGAGATCAAGGGTGATCACACAGTCCCATGATGACTTGACCGACCGGGTTGCCCCGAGCCTCCAAGGTCATAGTTCCGTGCAATCGACTGGCTGGACATGCAAGTGAAATGCAACAAGCATACAAAGATTAATTAATTTGATTAAAAGGATATTTTTCAAGTCTAATCCTCAAGTGAACCTAAAATCAGAAATTCTGGTCTGCGAAACCAGAGATTCTGGGTTCGATCCCCAGCAGAGTCGCCAGATTGTGGGTATCGCAGGTTTTCTTTCTACCCACAGTTTTTCTTTTAAAATCCTTTTCTAAATTTTGAATTCAAAAACAAATGAGTCGCCACTTAATTTTTAAAAAGGAAAATTAAGAAACCATTTTTAAACCAAACTGATCTTTCAGAAACCAGAGATTAACTAGGTCCGGGGATTATGGAATGAGAGAGGAAGGAGCCCGTCGGACTAAAACACCCTCTCTCATCCTATCTTGCGATAGGCCTCTACTCAACATCCTTTTAATCAAATTTATTAATCTAAGCATGCCCTCAACTAATACATATATACATATACATCACAAAAGCATGTCCAAAGGGTATAAAATTGCTAATGACAAAATATCATTCATAAGCCACATATTTCAAGTAGCAAGCAATATGATATGAAATAGGGAACAAGAGAACTTACCCGGGATCCAGCAGCGATATTAAACGTGTAATGCATACAAACAAAAGAAAATCCTAAAAAAAAGAGTCTCTATCACATGTATTCACATAAGGCAAATCCTAATTCTACGGAGTCGCGCATGAGGTTGAAAGTCAAATAAAATCAAAGAATTCAATAAACTAGAGGGGGGTTGAGAGATCATACCTTAACAGCGCTACAAAACAAAGGGTTAGTCCACATGGTGTACAAGATGTGAAGTTAGAAATAACAATCCTAAATTTCTAGTTTAAACCTATCGAATACAATTGAATCTAAAACGAATAAATCCTAATTACAAGTGTCAAGCCATATAGATGAACATATATATGAACAAGAATAAATTATGACATACTCTTAGACTTTGATTTCAAATTCAAATAATCATTATTGAAACAAGGTTTGAACCTCAACTCATGAAAGTATCATCTAAGCCATTATTCATAAGATTGATTAAAACTATTGCAGAATTTTGGAAATTGCTGAGGGCAAATCAGGTCTTGAAAAATGGAAAAACCATGCTTCCAACGGTTGGATCCTAATGATTGTTGGATATGATATGCCTCTGTGAGTCTAGTTTACAACCCAAAAAGAAAATCAAAGTTTCAACGGTTGGATCTCCGGGAATTGGACAAAAACCAGACATCACTCAGCATTCTATAACCTTCCGTCCAGAATTCTTACATGATTTTTTACAAATAGCAAAAAGATCAGAAATGCATTGTTCTTTTTAGGGTGACTTTCTAACACATTAATCTACTTAGAAAAAATTATTTTGGGTCACAAACACTTTATTAAAATCCCGATTTACTTATTTCAAAAGAGTGTTGCTGTGCTGAAATTCTGGGCAGATTGTTGTTACTTCCCAAAACTCATGACCAGACCATTTTAAACATGAAATTTCCTTAAAACAAAAATTACAGTGGTAGAACTTCAAGTTATTGACACCCCCCGTTGGTTTCACTTGATTCCAACGGTTAGATTTCGAACTAAAAATCTTTGATCAAAAACAGTTTGTGAACTCACTGTTTTCATTTGTCAAGTTCAACTTTTATTTGTTAACCCCAACTATTAAACCATAAAGTTGGACTTAAACTAACCATTTTCTCCTACCATTTGGTGGTCATTGGAGGCTAAAGACCTTCATATTTGTAGATTTCAAATGAAGTATGAATGAACTTCATGAAATCTCAAGATAAGGAATCTAAACCATGGAGATGGGCTTAGACTCAAAACCACTTTCTCCTACCATTTGATGGTCATTGGAGATGAAGACATGACCAATACTCATGAGTCTCAAAGGAATATAGAAAGGATTCCATGAAACATCAATTTTAAAGGATCCAAGTCATGAGTATGGACTTGAATCCATCTATTTGCCTATGAAATGAAGTGATGATCAAACTTTGATTCCCATGTGAAGCACAAGCTTACATGGGATTCAAAAGATCATGTTCAAGAGATTTCAAGAGAGATATTGAGAATCTCTAAGAGTCTCAAGAAGGAAGTATGATTAACAAAGAAATAGAGCAAAGAAAATAAAAATAGTTTGAGGATTGGAGATTCAAGAAGGAAGAATGTAAATAAACAATTTATGTTTAGAGGATCACCTCCAAACTATCCTCAAAGTTTCTCTCCTTTGAAGATCTTCCAAACTCTTCTTCAAGCTCTCCAAAACTCTCTCTTTTCTTTCTAAAAAATATGTTAGTGTAGTGGTGGTTATCTCTTGTATTGTGTTGTATGTCTCCCCTCTCCTCTTCTCAAGGAAGATCCTCCCTCTTTTATAGACAAAATTACCAAGTATTTTCAGTGAATTCGGAGTAAAAGACAATGTAAGTGTCTCATTAGGTGGTACAACACGTACTTCTTGAAATTAGACAGACTGCTGCCCAGGGTGGCGGTCAAAATTCATCTGCGGCAGTCCGTGGGTGCCGTTGCGGCACTCCGTGACTGCCGTCGCGGCACTCCGTGACTGTCGCACAGCTCTCAGTAAGTGCTGCGCCAAATTATTGATTGACGTATTTTCGTCAACCTTACTTTATCAGTTTTTTGTTTTTATCCGCATACATATACGTATTGTACCACAAAATACGGACTTTAAAAGCAAACGACAGTCAGAAAATGTCGGCGGCATGCAGTAAATGCCGGGCCGGCACTCACTGAATGTCGTTCGGCACTCATTGAGAGCCGCGAAATGCACAACGTATTTTGAATGGACACGGAAGCGCCATTAATGGACATGGAAGCCCACAATATATTTTGAATGGGAGTGATGATAAACTGACGATGCACGAATTGAGATGACGAGTAGTCAGTGAACTATATGATTATCATGGGTTGGACCAA
This sequence comes from Hydrangea macrophylla, assembly GCA_033977485.1. Lineage (NCBI taxonomy): Eukaryota > Viridiplantae > Streptophyta > Magnoliopsida > Cornales > Hydrangeaceae > Hydrangea > Hydrangea macrophylla. Next base: position 44,557,089 of record CM066992.1, on the reverse strand, counting down.
CGGTTGGACTAACCGTGATCAGAAGAACTGACCATGCACTAATTAAGGTGACGAGTCAACAGTGAACTACTGTGACTGTCATGGATTAGATCAACAGTTGGACTAACCGTGATCAGAAGGATTGACGATGTATGACGAGTCGATAGTGAACTACTATGACTGTCAGGATTGAACTGACGATGTACGAATCGAGATGACGAGTCGACAGTGAACTACTGTAACTGTCATGGATTGAACTGATGATGTACGAATCGAGATGACAAGTCGACAGTGAACTACTGTGACTGTCAGGATTGACCTGCCGATGTACGAATCGAGATGACGAGTAGATAGTGAACTACTGTAACTGTCATGGATTGAACTGCCGATGTACGAATCGAGATGTCGAGTCGATAGTGAACTACTGTGACTGTCATGGATTGAACTGACGATGTACGAATCGAGATGACGAGTCGACAGCGAACTACTGTGACTGTCAGGATTGAACTGACGATGTACGAATCGAGATGACAAGTCGATAGTGAACTACTATAACTGTCATGGATTAAACTGACGATGTACAAATCGAGATGATGAGTCGACAGTGAACTACTGTGACTGTTAGAATTGAACTGACGATGTACGAATCGAGATGATGAGTCGACAGTGAACTACTATAACTGTCATGGATTGAACTGCCGATGTACGAATCGAGATGACGAGTCAATAGTGAACTACTGTGACTGTCATGGATTGAACTGACGATGTACCAATCGAGATGACGAGTCGACAGTGAACTACTGTGACTGTCGGGATTGAACTGATAAATTGATATGCCTGCTGGGGATTAAATTAAATCTGCTTGGGGGGGTGAAGTGACTCTGCTAGGGATGAAAGTGGCTTCTTCTGTGGTCTTAACTGAGATACACCATATTCGTTCAGGACACTTTTCTGGAGATGAACTAGCTCTGTTGGGAACGACTTTGTTGGGGATGAGAAGATTCGACTGGGAAAAGAATGGTTGCACTGCGAATAGAGTAATTCAGCAGCGGATGAAGAACATTTGTGACATGATTTCGGGTTGGTTGTTGAGGAGCTAGTAGAAGATAGCCAGTGGATCTTGTGAATTGATTTTGTAAAGACAAGTGAATGTGATTGGAGCGGTGTCCCCAATGCTGGAGGTTCTCGGGACTCATATCATATGGTAGACTTGACAAGTGCAGTAATGGTGTTTGGAATATCTGCTTGTATCCACAGGTTTTATAATTGGTAATCACTTTAAACCCACACATTTGAGACCATTAGGACAAATGGACTTGACAGCAACAACTATGACAAGGAAAATTGGATTGGTTTGTATGAACCTTGAACTCTGATACAGTTTCGATTAGATTATTACTGACTTAACCAAAGAAGGATTGACTCGACAAAAGTAACGACGCGAAATGCCCAAATTAGAATAATTAAATGTGTCTCTGTCATAAATGGTGTACTGCTCATCTTTTATGTTCACTCCTCATCTTAATATGATAGTACTTTGCCGATAAATCTGGTTTTTAAAAATTCCCCCCTATTGATCTAATCAATTTTCTACTTTTCCCAGCAAGTGCTTTGAATTAGTGCCTTAGCTTTTAGAATAAAAGATGCTCTATTTCAAAAATTTTTTAAAACAACTTGGTGACTTGAAAACTCGCCCTTGGTGTGAAGGGATCGTGTTAGGCAAACGGAGTTTGCCCCTAGTTTTAGTTGTAGAAAGTAAAATTCATAGGCAAATGAGGTGGGTGACCGAAGTTTGCCCCTAGTTTGGACAATGGTTTATTGGAGGTTTTGGGCAAACGAGGTAGGTGACCGAAGTTGGCCCCTTGTATGAAGGGTAGATAGTAAAATTCAGGCAAACAAGGCGAGTAGCCGAAGTTTGCCCCTAGTATGGAAGGTGATCTCAGGCTTAAGGTGAGAACCGTGACTTTTAATCTCTCAAATGCTCATAACTTTTGTATAGGCACTTGTGAAGTGACCTAGCGAGCTATTTTCTCTCTTTTGTTATTGCTCACTTTGGATTTAGCTCTAATTTTTGCCTAGGCATCCTTTCGGATTTTCATCCTAGCGAGCCATCCTTCTTTTCTTTTTTTGTGAAAGTCTGCCTATGTACCCCGAGTGGGGATCAGGTCCAACATAGTTCGGGCCAAAGTCTTGAAGAAAAGGGGGTTGATTATGATGGTGTCGACCGAACCGATGCGGTTGCCTACGTATCCCTGAGTGGGAATCAGGTCGAGCGTAGTTCAAGGCAAGGTCTTGAAAGAAATTGGTTGAGGGTTTTTCAAACCAATCGTCAAAAAAACTTAGCTCACTTTTGGTAGCCTTGAATGAAAGGATTCAGTTTCGATCTCCCTTTCTTTTCTTTTCTTTTCCTTTTATTTTGAGGATTGATCCTTTTCACTTTTGCCTAGCCAGTCAATTTTGCTTTTCATGTAGTTGATTCTTGCAAGATCTTTCAATCGCAATCTTAGAATTCCGAAATGTGCATGTCAGCTCTCGGAATTTATTTGTGGTTGTTCGGTGCCTTCGAAAATGTGATCTAGGCACGTTCTTATGTTGTACCTTGAAGCATACGATTCTCTCATTTGTTTCATCAAAAAAATTCTTTCTTTCATTTTCTCCATCATTTTGATTGGCTAAGGTCAGATCTTGGAAATCAATACCTTTTCAGCTCTAGCTTTTGCCTAGGTGCCCTTTTTCGGGTTTTCAACCTAGCGAGGTTTTATTTATTTTTTTTGAAGGGGGAAGAAACTCATTGAAATGTTTGGCTACCAACAATGACTAAGTCTGCATTTGACAGGTTTGTATGGCTCTTGATTGGACTGGGCTCAAGGCTTTAAAATGGTGGAAAATGGTGTTTGGCAAGCCCCAAATCAGTTCCAAGTATTCTTTTCGAGATTTGAGCAAAAGCATCTTTGAATTCTTAAAGTGAGACTATTCAATTCTCGGCTCTTCATCGGTGCCAGCGTGAAATCGACTTTGACCTTTTCAGGGTTCTTTTTTGTTTGATGCAAAAATTTGTTAGCAGAGTAATATCCATGGTAATTTGAAAAGTGACATTTTCAGTTCAGCGATTCATGCACTTATGATTACACACATCAGATTAGGAAAAATGAGACTTCATTCCATCACAAGAGAATGATTACATCACTCGATACAAACTCACAACAACTTGATGACAGACAGACTCGACCACAAGATCAAACTTGAAATAGACTCAAAATATAGAACAGACTCGACTTGGTCTCAAATGGAGTGTCTCTGTGACCCATTTATTATTCTTATTCTATTTTTTTTAGCAGAAGTTCCAGACACCATCACTTTACTGCATTGCTTCAACACTCATTGGCATCATCAAAGGGATCACTCGAGCTGTTGATCCAAGCCAAGATAGTGGATAGGATTAGGATGGGATACATCCTCTATGAGGTTCTGAATGTCATGGCGGAGGCGGATGCATTGATTGGTGGAGTGGCCTAGATTTTGGTGGTAAGCACATCGTAGGCTCATGTTATAGTGGGAGGGTATGGGATCCGGTAGCGGCTTGTGAGGGAGGAGCTGTAGGTGGCCCTTTCTGAGTAGGTAGTCCAAGGCTGTGCAAAGGGGAACATCAATTTTAGAGAATTCGCGAGGGCCTTTTGGGCAATTTGGTGGAATAGACTGGTATGGACGGAGAGGGTAGTCCATTGGTTGGTTACTAAGCGCACTGATTTCTGAGGAGGCTAGGGGATAGTTGGGCCTCTTGGACTGGCGATGGGGTTCATCATTCTTGAACTTTCCTTCTCTGATGGCATCCTCTATTCTGGTGCCTATTTCAAACAGTTCTTCAAATGTTGAGATAGACTGGTAGAATAGTTTGTCGTGGTACACTGGTTGCATGTTCTTGACCAGCATACGTACTTGCTCTTTCTCAACAGGTCTGTGGATCATTTGGGCCACTTTATTCCTCCATCTGCTCAAGAAAGCAGCGAAGGACTCATTGATGTTTTGCCTGGTCGTCTCTAGGTCCCGGATGGTGACATCAAACTCTTGGTTGTAAGAGTAGTGATCAATAAAAGTTCTAGCAACATCTTCCCAGACTCGGGTCTTGGAGGCTTCAAGAGTTAGGAACCAGGATAGTGCGGCATCCTTGAGGGTTTGAGGGAACAACATAACTATGTGCTCATGAGTGCATCCCATAGGTTGGAAGATATTCATGCACAACTTGATGTGACTTTTTGGGTTCCCGGTCCCATCGAAGCGATCAATCTCTGGCATTTTGAAGTTCTCGGGCAGTTTCACTTTGACGGGTTCGAACAGGCCTTCTAGATCTAGCATGTAGTCGTTAACCCCCTTGCTCTTTCTTAGTACACTTTCCAGCTTGTCTACTTTATCCATTTTTTCTTGAAGCTTTTTGTCATATACGGGTGGTGGGACCCCATGAAACCATTTTCCTCCCCGTCATTCTTATGTATAAAGACGGGAGGTAGTACAAACCCGGGAGGTGGTGGTGGCATGAACCCTACTGGTGGTGGTGGGAATCCATGTAGGTACTGTGGCTGCTGCTGTTTCAGTTCTTCCATGAAACTCAAAACTTGGACCATGCGATCAGATTGCTGGCTTATAGTTGCTCCCAACTCAGTGACCTTGTTTTCTAATTCTTCCTGATTCATGTTGGAATGACTTAGCGGGCTAATTTTGACCAAATGACTGTTCGAACTTCTGACTCAGGACGAGGATCCCAGTTGCTGACTTCGGGAATCTATACTGACCTACAGATTCGAGAGGAGGGGTGTATCAGATTCTGATAGTGACGACTTTAGATAGACAATGACAGTGATGTTAACAGACGTGGACTAACTTGTATAAGACGAACTGAGATACTGCATGCAGACCGATAGGAATGGTGCATGCATGTGAGACAAGCACGCGGATGTAAGCCCTAATCTATATGATGCTCCTATTTTTAACAGATAGCAGTTAAATAAGCAAGGTCCTAGCCATATAGAGTGTGCTAACCTTACTTTCCAGTATAATCACCAAGGGATAACAGGGATTTTTGGGATATTTCGGGAAGTTTGGACAGAGTTTCTGGGAAAAACAGGGATTTGGAAGATTCGGAGGAATTTCCAGAAGTTATGGGAGTTTCTAGGAGAAATAGGGATTTCTGGTTGAATTGGACTGAACTTCTGGGAGAAACTAGTATTTTTGGTATTTTTGAGAAATATGGATAGAGTTTCTAGGAGAAACAAGTATATCTGGGCATTTCTAGGTGATTTGGGCAGAGATGCTGGTTTTTTGGAGAATCTGGTAGATTTGGGCAGAGCTTCTGGGAAAACAGGTACTTTGGGTATTTTTGGGAAATTTAGACAGAGTTTCTGGGAAAAACTGGTATATCTGGGAAAATCGGACAGAGTTTATGGGTGAAATTGTTATATCTGGGAAATTTGGGAGATTTGGATGACGGTGATCATACTGTCTAGCAAGTTTTCATACTCCTATGTCTTAGGACCAACAAACAAGGTTTGCGGTGTATATCTTTGTAAACATGGAGCAGACATCCTTGTCATGGTGCCTAGGCAGGTCAACTCAATTTGATCACATATAAGTGATTGCCTTAGGAATCATAAGAAAGAGGTTCTGCCTCATGCCACAGAAGCGTCTACACCGCGCAGGTAATCCCGTCAGGGCATACAGCAGTTATATCACATTGTCCTATCTAAAAAGATAAACCAACAGCCCTATGAAAGGTTCTATAGGAATTTATATGCAAAGGCTGGGTTTAGTCAAAGAGGGTCCGTTGACGAGAGTTCACATATACCGTCAGAGAGACAGTACGGAAGTTGTTACTCTTTTTTATATACCTTGGAAGGTACAGTATCAACGGTGACTTGTGCCCTGGCACAGCAAGACCTGAACAATGTCAGCGCCGCGTTTCAGACACAGTCGAAGTGGGAAAATGCAAAGTGCAATGCGGTGAACCAGACACAGTAAAAAGATGATTTTAAGGATGCTTCTTATGAGTCAAACCTCTGTATTATTTTGTTTTAAAATAAAAAAATCCCCAGTGGAGTCGCCAGATTGTGGACACGCGGGATTTCACCACTTGCTTGTTTTTGTTTGAAAATTGATTTGAATCAAAGAAAGAAAATGGTCTGTTGAAAACAGATACAGAGTCGCCACTTGGTCTTTAAGGAACCAAGAAACCTAATTTGACTCACCCAAATGGATAAAGGGCACCAGCCCTTCATAACCAAAGAACTTGGCTCGGGGTTTTGGTACGAGAGAGGAAGGAGCCTTTGTCGCGACTAAAACACCCTCAACTCGCCCCGTCTTTTGACGGTCCTCAATTAGCATCCAAATAATCATCTTATACTATGTATGGTTCGACAATTGATACTACGATGGTATATTACATCACATAAGAAAATTTGAAATGGAAGATCTAAAGATAAGATATCATTCATAAGATCTAAGCCAAGTATCACACAATGTAAAGTGAAAGATCACACAAAACAAACCTAGAAAAAATTGTCTAATCACATATCAAGTAATAAAGTTGTCCTAATCTAAGGGGACATGAATTGTTCTTGAAACAAATAAATCAAAGAAAACAAGGATGCTTAGCAAGCTAGAATGATGCATGTTAATCTTTGAGAAGAGAAGATCTCTCAATCCCCGGGACAGATGAGAAAGGATGATTAGATCGAGGGGAATCATGAACGTGTGATCATGATCATTCCTTATAATCTTCTTAGATTAGGAGTTACAAAAACCCCAAATCTTGCATGAATGCAATGTATGTATCTAGAATGTGCCAAGGTTGTAGTGTGTTTTGTGTTCATGGATTCCTAGAATGACTTAGAAGTCTAGAATGTGTATGAATAAATGAATGAAATCATCATGGGATATGTACAAATGTAGTATGAACTACTTCTTAAGACATGAGCTAATTTGGAATGAATGTAAGCATCAAATCAAAGGATGGGAGTAAAAGTATGCGTGCTGTGAATAGTGGACAGAACAGTAACATGATCTTGTGAAAATGGAAAGGAAGGGATAGGAATGTTTTCAGGGCTTGATTTTTTTATGTAGATCTTCCTTATTGTGTCTATAACATAACCCAAAAAGCCAATCTTTAATAACTATCACAGATTGAGAGAAATCATATAACCAATAAAGGTTACTCATAAACAGAGTTCGTACTGTTGACTGAAATGTTGAAAAATCTTAGAAAATGAAAACAAAAGATCTAGAGGCCCATTTTATAAAGAAAGTTCCCTAAGACATTGAAGTGCAAGGGAAAAATACGTTGAAACCACACATTGTGGAAAACTGTTCTGTAAAACAAGTTGAAAGTAGACCAAGCTGCTCTGACAGCAAAAACAGAATATCTGGAGGGAATGTTTGGGTCCAAATGGACCATTTTCAAGTATTTTCAAGTCAAACCAAAAATCATGGGTGTTCTCTAATGAGTTAGGAAGACTTTCCAAGTGGTCTTGCATCCATACATTGAGTATTGAGTTCTAGAGAAATATTTGAACTCAGATCACTCACTATTTTGACTCACTGTTTTGAAGATTTTGGGGAAAACTAGAGTTTTCTTTCTTGAGATCAAAATGAGGGGTTTTAAGAGGGGTTTTGAAATAGAGGTTTTGAAAGTATATTTTCAACATCAAATAGAGATTATAACCTCTTGGAATATCAACATCAAACTCATCATCAAGAACCCCCAATATTATTGGAGAGATTCATTTTTATTTGAACATAACCTCAAGGATACCTTGGAGGTATTGAAGTTATAATCATCATCTATCAAACATGTTTTTGAGGTCAAGAGCTACTATCCATAAGGATTCACTCACCTCAAACTTCATGTCATCATCTAGATGATGATGAACTAGTAAGTAAATAAATCAAAAAGAAATGAGGTAAGAAGCGATGAACATTGTATATAAGCAAGCAAATGAACAAATCAATAGATGATAATCAATGTGATATTGGACTTGTAGCTTTGCACTCTCTTTCTCTCTACAACTTTGTCAAGCTTTGCACTTGACCCCCCCCCCCCCCCCCCCCCCCCCCCCCCCCCAAAAAAAAAATGAAGAGCAATGGGGGGTTTATATAGGCTAATTTGGGGGTGATTTTGGGATTTAGAAAGTTCTCCCATTGGTCCCAAACATCTGTGAACATCAAACTACATCGTTTTGATTTTTAATTAATCAAATTGGACCCCCAATCAAAATTACAAAAATGGACTGTTCTGGGGGAGAGTGCCACGGTGGCACTAGGCCTGTGCCACAGCGGCAGTGGGCCAGTGACGCGGCGGCACTGCTCCTCCTTCGTCCAGATATTACTGTTTAGGCCCCCAGAGGTTCTGGTATTCGCGAAAAGGTCCTATTTTGTCCGAAATTCACAAAAAATGCATACAAACTCCAAATTGAGATTGTGATATACCGTTGGAAAGGTAATGGAGTCTACTTTACATAAAAAATAGTTCGGGGATAGCTCACTTTGAAAATATGTACGGTATTCGCGATGAAAGCCTATTTGATCGCCTTTTTCACCTTTGGAAATTCATAATAAACTCGTTTTACATCCAAAAATTATGTGTGATATACCATTGGAAAGCTATTGACCTCTAGTATCCATGAAAAATATTTGAAAATTATTGCGGTGCTCCAGTTTCAAAGTCAAATTTTGGTCAAACTGGTCAAACCTGGGATTCCGGGGATGTTCTGGAAACCTCTGTGAGCTCCTAGGAGCTGACGTTTTCGCTCGATTTTCTTTTAAACTCATTTTAATACTTTTCACATGATCTAGAATGATTCTGGTGAATATTGACGATTTTAGTCAAACTTGGTCAAACCTGGTCAAACCTTGGTCAAACCGGTCAACGGGGATTTTTTGGGAACTTCCGGGACTTCCGGGGGTCTCTGGGAGCTGACGATTTCATCTGACTTTGCTTCAAAACTCATTTTATTACTTTTCTTACGACGTAGCATGTTTCCAGAACTTTTGGTCCAAATCTGGGAGTTTTCGGGCTTTCAGGGGCATTTTGGTCATTTTGAGCATTTTGAGAAATATAACTAACTTCCAGGAGTTCTTTTGAGTCTTTTTTAATCATTGTGAACCACCAAGCTATGGGTCTCCTAATATGATAGCCGACAAAATAGGGTGTCTACACATGCATCGGGGGTCTTATACTTCCTACTTTACGATTTATGATTGTATAATTAAGATCTATCATAGCTACAAGCCCGATAGTAACGACAAGAAGATATTACTAGTTTAACCTAAGCATAACTCATCTTCGATTGGCATGAATTATCTACCTATAAGTAAGGTGTAGCATAACTCATCTTTCCTAAGCATGAATTATAAAATATATAAACAACGCAATCACATAAGTATCATTGTATATAAATATTCCTATCAATCATAGAAATCAAGGAATATTGGGTTCAATAAGCAGAAGGAAGAATCTAAGACAAGAATAAATCCAAAATACTATTGATTAGTAGTTGCGCATAATTGATGAAAACATTGAGATGAAGTTGATTGTAGCCATCAGAAACCTTCAAACTAGATCTTTTTCTTCTCTTGCCTCCAAAGTTGTATGCAAGGATGTAAGTATTGATGTGTGATAATGTGTATAACCCTCCAATTGGTTTAGAATGAGCTTCATTATAGAGGGATTAGGAGAGCTTTTGTAAACCTACTTTGTCTGAAACTGCTATATTTCACTTTCTGGACGTAATTAGGCAGTTTCATTCGCGTAGGGGTCTTCAGCACTCAAAAATACGTGTTTTTTGTTTTTTTACGGATCGCGTGAGCAGGCCTCATGAGCACGATTCTGGGAAGTCGCGCTAGTGGGCCGCGCGAGCGAGGTGCTGGAATGTCGCACGAGCGGTCGGCTCTTTCTACTTCTTTTCTTCTGTTTTTACACCCTATTTAGCCTGTAACTCTTGCTTTCTTCTAAATCTTGATAGAAAATGGAAAATAAAGTAAAGGTATACAAAAATAAGATAAAAAGTGCTAACAAATGTGAATTAAGGCGTGTAATAAGGACTTGTTCACTCCCGATCACACCCCCAAACCTACATTTTGCTAGTACTCGAGCAAAACAAACAGAAAATAAAACTACTAACAAAAATTCTACTCCATTTTTACATGGATCGCGATTGCACTTAGCATGTGCAACAATCCTTTTAAAACTCTAGGTGTCCCTAGTCGGAGGAGTGAAGTCTCGTAAGGGTTCTCATCAACAAGTCATCCACAACCATCTTTGTTAACTTGTATAAAGAAATTTTTTATTTAAAAATTTCAATATTTCAACATTCGCATCCTTCCTTGCTAACCGTAATCTCATATTAAAACTTTATGTTAGTGAAAGTAACACAATCATACATCTACTCAAATCACAAAAATACTATGATTATATATATCAAAAGAATCAATAGAGTATATCAAAAACTTGCATGTGTGTGAATGGTAATCAAGTGGATACATGGTGATTATGAACTTGGAATATAACTTGGATAACTATCTAGCGATGCTTTTGACTACAAATCTCACGTTGTTATTCATACTCTAAAATGAAACATTCTGAAACAGGTGTAATCACTCAAATATATGCGAGGGAGATAATAATTTATAAAATAAATAAACTCGCATATGACATAGAACAATGTATGACACAAAAGAAAACTAGTCTCACGAATAGATATCGATCGTCAAATAAATATTATTACTACCATATCTTGTTCTCCTCTTCTATCGGTTCCATATTCAAATCATGTTTCCTAGGATCAAATAGGACTTTACAAGGGTTATAGCTAGGAAAGGAAGGGTAAAAGGGATTCAAAAAGTCTGTAAGTAGCTATGAATGGCCGTAATGTGTAACACGAGCTTTTACTACAACGACTAATTATTTTTCTTCTTCTACTACATCATATATTCTTTTTCTTTTTCTTTTTCTTCTTTTTTTTTTTTTCAATCTCTTCTTTTTTTTTTCAATTTTTTTTCGATCCTTTTTTCGACATCTACTTTTTCTTTTATATCACTTCTTATTATTTTTCTTTTATACTACTCAATACTCTTCTTTCTACTAGTCGTTTATTAGCTCAATTTCTTTATGGACGACCATTTTCGAACCACTCTTAGACTTGGTTTAGGTAATTTTTATATATCGGCGAACTCCATATCGGAGTCGGTAGGATAATGGGTGAACAAAGAAAATGGTTTATTTAAAGGTTCAAGGGGCTATCAAAGGATATAACGTTTTTGTAATGGGTAGGTCAAAGGCCGAAAAGGGTTTAGATAGACAGATAGCCTAATATCATTTTCTAAAGTCACATGATTCTTCAATGTTACGATATCAAGGGAAATCGATTTCTATTTTTTTAAACATGGTAATTACAATACTAACTTAACTTTCAATCAAAATAAAGAACTACTGAGACTAATCAACAAGATAATGCACTTTGTCAAAGAGATTCGATGAAGTAATCGTAAAACCCTCAAACAAAGATGAAAGGCTCTAAAGCTCACCGGGTTTAGTCTCCACACTATTACTATCTAGAAATCCAAGCAATATTATAATTCAATAACAACAAGCATCCAAATGACTACGTGCCGTGCAAAAATAAGTATGCAAGTTTATGATATAAAACAATGATTCCAACGATACATACATTCAAGACATACCTTCATAACTATAGTAGACATTGGATTACGTACTCCCTTAACCTCGAGTTTCATGGAAATCTAGTTAAGCAAGAAAGAACTGAACGTTGAACAATATTAAGAAAACGTACTTGATTTATTTATTACTATTGTTATGTTTTTATTTTATTTTTTATTTTACTTTATTTTTTTACATCGAATGAAAAGAATAACAAATAAAAGAAATGAAAACAACTGAACCTATGAAAACTACTAAAACTATTAACAATTGAAAACAAACGAAACAAAAACAAACGACTACTCCTAAGATACAAAAATCCATAATACTCCCCCAAACCTACTCACCGCATGTCCCTATGCTGGTGGGAACATGACAATGAAATGGATATATACTCAGTGAAGATAACCAGTACGTCCACTCCGCGGAAAGCATCTGATGGAGGTGGCACATCAGCGCGGATATATGTAGAGGTGTCAAACGGGCCGGGCCGGGCTCGGTAAAAGAGGGCCTAACCAGGCTTTCGGGCCGAGTCGGGTCGGGCTCTTTTGGGAATCGGGCCGGGCCAGGCCGGGCTTAGAAGGAGGGGGGTGTGTCCGCCCCGGACCGGTGGCCCGGGCTTTGGGCCGGGCCAGACGGGCTTTAGGGCCGGGCTTGAGGGCCGGGCTTTTGGGCGGGCCGGGCCGGGGTTAGTGGTAGGGAGGGAGTATTTGAAATTTGAATTTTAAAATCTTGAATTAATGTTTTGGGAGAAAAAATTGGTTGGAAAGTTTAGTTGTATATCATATGTAAATTATTAAACTTTACTCTTTATTACTAATTTATAAAAAACAAAGATTACTTAAGAAAATTATTTACTATTCAATAAAAATTAAAGATTACTAATAAAAACTAAACATTACATTAATTAATAAAATAAAAAGTTTACATTGATTCTATTAAAAACTGTAGATTACAAAACTAAAGATTACATTAATTCATATCATATGTAAACTTTTCATTTATTATTAAACTTTAGTACTTTACTCTTTATTATTATTATTATTATTATTATTATTATTATGTTTATGTAAACTTTACTCTTTATCATTATTATTTTATAAACTTTACTATTATTATTATTATTATTATTATTATTATGATGTAAAATTGGCTGCTAAAGTTTAGGTATATGAGTATATTATATGTAAATTACAAATTTACATTTGTTATTAAACTTTACTCTCTATTATTATTGCATAAAAACTAAAGATTACATAAGTAAATTATTTATTATTCAATAAAAATTAAAGATTACTAATAAAAACTAAACATTACATTAATTCATAAAATCAAAGGTTTACATTAATTCTATTAAAAACTAAAGATTACATTACTTCATAAAATAAAAAGTTAAGATTACATTTTAAAGAATTGAATTTTTTTTTTAAGCCGTTCACAGTTTAGACTCATGCGGGCCAGGAGTATTACATTTATTTGGGAATGATTGATCTTCAATTCTTCATTCTTCAATTTCTTTCCCCATAACATTCAATTTTTCGAATTGTTTACAAAATAATCTTTTCGGTTTTGAGTTCGATACTGTGTAGCCTGCCAATCCTTCAAGCACATTAAGCAGTCAAGCATATCTGGAGATAATCTACTCCTCCTTTCCTCTAGCACTCTTCCACCTATACTAAAAGCAGACTCCGATGCAATAGTAGAAGCCGGAAGAGTTAGTAAATCACGAGCCATGATGGAAAGAACAGGGAAAGCTCTTATATGTTCTTTCCACCATGTCAAAAGATCCAAATTTATCATTTCCTCGGGAGTTAATCGGTTGTCCCATTCGATCTCTCTATACTTATTTAATTCACCAAGGATGTTAGAACTACTTACAAATGATTGAGTAGGACCCTTTTGTTTCTTTCGACATTCAGAAACTGGCTCGCATAAGAACTCCCTGATGCTCCCGAGCTTAACTCAACAGTAGGAGTAGAAGAAGAAGTAGTACTTTCTTTATCTGCATATTTTTCATAGTAAATACGAAATAAAGTTTCCAAAGTATTTTTCATTTCAAAAGTAGTTATTTCTAGACCAGACTCACCTTCTGGTCCTTCCAACAATTCAAATATTTGTTTAACCACTTCACAAACACCATCGAAATTGAGTCTAGGATCTAAGATTGCAGATAAGTAAAATACAGGTGGAAGGTCAGACCAATATTTTTTAAACTTTTTTTCCATATCCTTGCAAATCTCAATAAAAATAGAATTTTTTTGTTTATAATAATTAAATGCATGAGACATATTAAGTAATTCCATAAGAACTAAACAAGAAGTGGAATAGTAAAAACCAAAAAGATTATTTGTAGCCTTATAAAATACCTCTAAAAATCCATGAAATTCAAATGCCATATCCCAATAATGAGAATTCAACCCGAGTGATGGATAATTAACATTAATAAATCGAGTAATAATCCCACTATACTTTTTACAAGATTCTATCATAAGATAAGTAGAGCTCCAAGGAGTTTTAATATCCGTTTGCAATTTACGAGGATTAAGACGATTTTGTTTACAAAGGTGAAGAAATGCTTGTACACGGGTAGGCGTTGTAGCACAATAGACCACTGCCTCTCTAACTTTAGATATCTGACTAATAATTTTTGACAATCCATCTTGGATTATCAAATTAATGATATGACATACACAACGACCATGGAATAATTTTCCATTCATGATTGGTTGTAGATGATCTATAAACATATTAATAGCACTTGTATTAGCACTAGCGTTGTCAAAAGTAATGCTCATAATTTTTTTTATAATATCATACTCGTGAAAAACGTTAATTATATAATTATAAATATTTTCACTAGTATGAGGATAGTCTAATGCGCGAAAAGCAATAATGTTTTTATTCATTTTCCAATTTTCATCAACAAAATGCGCCGTTATACGTATATATCCTGTTTTATTACAACCAGTCCATAAATCAGAAGTGCATGCAATTTGCATATTAAAAGTAGAAAAGTCATCAATTAATTTTTTTTTGGTTTGTTGAAAAACAGATTGTATATCACTTCTAAGGGTAGTTTTAGTAATAGGTTGGTAGGCGGGTTGTAAAAAAGTTTGAATAACACGTGTAAAACACTCTTCTTCAACCAAAGTAAAAGGCATATCGGATGCACAAATAAATCTTGCCAAGCCTTCCCTCATTTTTTTTTGGTTATAAAGAAAAGTTCCATAACTTGTGCTAGTAGAAGCAGAAATTTGGGATTGTATTGGGCCGCCCGCTTCAGCGGTACCGGCCTCCCATGCAAGACTATGTTTGCTAACGACGTGCCTTTTATGTGTGTTATTTCTACCACCTTTATGAGAAAAATCTTGTTTACATATGTAACAAATTGCTTTAGATTTATCCTCACTTTTTTTAAAAAAATTCCCAAACTTTTGATTTTAATTTTCTTTTAGTGGTGGTGGGATTTGAAGAAGTTGGATTAGACCCCGTAATTTCGACTTCATCATCATCCTCATCCAATTCCAAATCATTAATCTCAT
Organism: Hydrangea macrophylla; assembly: GCA_033977485.1. Classification (NCBI taxonomy): domain Eukaryota; kingdom Viridiplantae; phylum Streptophyta; class Magnoliopsida; order Cornales; family Hydrangeaceae; genus Hydrangea; species Hydrangea macrophylla. The sequence goes on along the minus strand of CM066992.1, from coordinate 44,541,867 downwards.
TTCTTTCCCCATAATCTAAATTTTCAAAGTCATAAGTTGGCCCTTTTCTATTTTTTGAAGATCTTGAATGAGATGCCATTTTTTTGTTTAAAAAAAATTAGGGGAAAGAAATATAAATTATTTAAAATAACAACAATTAAATGAGCAATAAGTGAAACAATAAATATTTTTTTTTTCAAAGTAGGGGAAAGAAATATAAAAAATTTAAAATAACAACAATTAAATAAGTAAAAAGTGAAACAATAAATATATTTTTTTCAATGTAGGGAAAAAAACTATTTTTAAAATAACAACAATTAATTAAATAAGCAAGAAGTGAAACAATAAATAAATTTACCTCAACTTGTAGTAGGAGAAGAAGAAGTGAAGAACTATGAATAATAAATATACTTGATAGTTGTAGAAGAGGAAGTGCTAAAAGATTTTTTAATCACCAACTTGAACTTGAATCACCAACTTGTAGTCTTGTAGAGCAGATGTAAGTGTAACTAAGTAAGTAGAGAGAAAGTAGATAGATAATTGATTTTAGAATGAGAAATTATGTTGTGGGAGTCTTGGTATTTATAGAAAGTGGTTTGGGAGTATCTAAAATCATTTTTACATTTTTACCCCTAAAACTAGCCGTTTTATAGCCCTTAGAGGGGTAAAAAGTGGGAAAAAAATTCAAAATATCCCAAACTAGCCATTGGGCTACTGGCGGGCCAACCGGCTCGGGCCGGGCCACAACGGCTATAATCTTTCGGGCTTCGGGCTAGGTGCCGGGCCGGGCCGTGGACATCATATGTAGTGTCTGCCCCAGACCGGTTGAAGAGGGCCGGGCCTAGCCGGCCGGGCCTTATCTCGGGCCGGGCTTTTAGCCCAAAAAAGGCAGGCCGGGCTGGGCCAACCTGACCCAATCGACACCTCTAGATATACGAGTAAATCAACTCCCAGTCTGGATGCTCGGCTGGAACAAATGGCGGCTCTATATCCTCATCCTCATCCTCAGGAATACCTGGTGCCAAGTCAACCTCATCCTAGTCTGGACCATCATAAGGTACAAAAATAGAGGCTATGTCCTCAGGAGACCAATCAGGATGTCCCGAACATTGTCTAACGACGTCCGGCACGTAATCAGGTAAATCCCTATACGGATAGATAACCTTGGGTGAAGGGACAAAGGTCTCAATAGGCTCACTCGGAATAATATCTCCTAGACTCAACACAACTCCCTCGTCATCCTCGACCTCATCGTCATCGATCGAGGACTCGGTCGAATTGGAATAAGAATAAGACTTAGAGGAAGTCGGGGGTGCTCCATAGGGACCATCGATAGCAGTGGGGTCATCGCCAAATAGATCATCCTCGTCCAAAGAATCAGAACAAATAGTAATGGGGACGCAAGGATGACAACGACACCAACTGGGACGACCGACTAGACCGTAAGGTTTGGCTATGCTAGGACTCAGCGAGGTATCATCGGTGGATGAGCTAGAGTCAAAATGACAACTCGACCCACTAATGGACCTATCGGGTGAAGGAGGAGATAGAGGATGGTCCATAGTAATAGTTCAAAAATAAAAATTAAGGTTCGAGGTAAGCTATATGGATTGTTTGAAATTATAAACCTGAAAACAAAATAAATCACAACTGAGACTTTATTAGTTTTAGTTATCAGAACAAGAAACATAATTAACGTTATAGATTATCGAGAATGTGTAGCACAAATGAGTATAAAATTTTAACTTATGCGACTCATTTTGAATCTTAATGAAATATTAACCATTACTTAATTATCATGTGTGTGCATGCATAATCAACAAGTACTAATGCTAACTATAAAACATGACTAAATCAAGTACAAGAGTATAACCAAACCACAAAGAAATGAAAACGCAAAAAAAAAAAATACAAACCCAAATGATAAAAATGAAATGAAGGACGAAAAATAAACTAGACCGATCGAAGCCGGGTACATCAGAGTCCTGATAACAAAAAGAAAAAGTAACTAAATGTAAAGCACAAAAATTAAAGAATACAATGTTTGATAATGTCTATACCCACCCACAAAATACAAACAAAAGTGAAAAAGAGGTCCATCACCCAACCCCTAATCATCACCCTCCACCAAAACCAACTCCAACCTGGAACCACCCTGGCCATCTCCATCACCATCACTCCCACCCTCGTCATCACCTCCCTTATCACCACCCTCAGTAGCCTCCTCCTCCTCACCAGCCACCTTGACAGCCGGCTGCAATAGTCCAGGAAATGCAGACTAGTAGGCAGCCTCTCCCTGGGCTAAGATGTCCTCCAGCTGATCGGGATTTGCTAGTTGGAAATACGATCGTATTCAGGACTAGAGCCTGAGGGTCTCGCCACAGAAGGCATAAACGTCGTCATAGGTTCAAGCATAAGGCATATCCTTTGGTGGAGGTAGACGCTGTGCCTCTCACTCTCGACGCGCCTGGGCCTGATCCCTAGCCCTCCTAAGCACTATATCTAATCGATCTAGGCTCAACTTCCTATCGGTAGAAGCGAACTTCGGGATACGTCTATCTACGGGCTCATCTGTAGGTATAGAAAAGGCTTTGGACCAAAGGATCACTGTAATGGTCCGGGGGTAAGGCAAGATGAGTTTGGCTGGCAATACACATGCCCTCCATAATAGCATGGCTGGCAATACACATGCCCTCCATAATAATCAGACCGGAGTGAAACCAGTCATCGCGATAGACGGCGTGGAGGGCATGGTAGATCTCTTTGGTGGGCTCCTGTTCGTGGCCTAACGGGTAGAGGTTGCGTTTAAATATAAGGTCGAAAAACCACACCTGGCGGGGCATATAAACCAGTGCGGCTGTCGCACATATCTTGAGTGATATGGGTGAAGTGGTGTAATTTGGATTGAAAGTTAAATTTTGGGACCTGGTAAGAGTGGGAGGGAAGTTGGAGGGCGTCAGCGATGTTATTGGGATTGATTGTGATGGTGTGGTTGTCGATGGTTGATAGGCGTGTTGGCTCAATGATGCTTTACGGTATCTGGAGTTTTGGTAAAATAGGCATACGAGGCGTGGGTAGCTGATTAGGTCCGGGTTATGGAAGAAGAGCGGTGGAGCTAGTTTTTAAGTGGTCAAGGTGTTGTGACCCCACCTCGCATCGACATCAGATGCGAAGAAGTCAACATCGATGGCAGTCTCGTAGTTGAGACCTCAGTTGGCGTACTTTGGTGATATGTCGTTAGGGTTAGGGTCATTTGGGGGAGGGTCGGTCTGTTTTTCTTTGCCTTTGGATTTCTTTTGTAGCGGTTGAGAACTGGAGGCGGATTTTACAGTTCGTTTGGTCATGGTTTATAAGAGGGTGTAGGTGGTAAAAGAAAAAAATTTGAAAATGTAGCACCCCGAAAATAAAATGACACGAGGGCAAGGTCAAAGGGTCAAAAGAAAGATAAAGATCACAAGGAAATCCTACGTGGACTCATAACACGGTCAACATTTCAAAGGTTAAAGAGGGTCAACTAGTACCGTACTAATTTTCCAAACTATTTTGGAGTACAAACGATTTTACGTACTAACACGTTTCAGAAATAAAATATCTAAAGATCTCTTTGAACTTCATGTGAAACTAACGTTTTGTGGCTTTCTAACAAAACTAAACTTTAAAAGTCCAATTTAGTATTTTTGTATTCATAAACAAACTATACCAGAAACGTGGGTCTTATCAATTTTCAAAAAAAAAAAATATTGAGTTTTTGGGAAAAATTACTATTCACGGGCAGAACCCCTACCATTCGACCGGTCGAATGTACCCTGACCAAGGTCCCTTCCAAATGTTCTATAACACAAGTTCTAAAAGAGTTTCTAAGAAGAGTGACCACATAGTCATGCACTAAATACATCCTGAAAATAGAGTTTAAGAGTCCTGGGTACATACTAAAAAAAAATGGGACTAAACATTTGCCCAAACGACTAAATCTCACAAATTAAAATTTCCAAATAATCTATAAACTATACATTTTTCGAATAAATAAAATATATGAACAACCACATTGAATTAAATAAATAAATTCCATCTCTGAGATTCCTTCAGCCTGATCCAATACGACGTTATGCTCCTGCAAAAGCTGTGTGGGGGTAAGCTAATATACATATATAGAGAATCATATACACATGTTCTACAAATGCTCACTACTTCCTATTTAGGATCCTGCTCCAAGACATACTAATACACCTTTAATAGCATCAAAATAATATATGAAGCTACTAACCAAATTGTAGCATTATTACTCAAAAAAAAAAGTAATCAATATTAACCAACATTGGGTCTCTAGACTATACCTTATATCCATTCACATTTAATAAAATTATTACACTAATTTTATCACTAAGTGAATAATATTTACCTTAAGTGATTTACAGGATTTTTTTTCATATAATCCTTATATATAACCTAAGAGAGCAATTATAACCACCAAATTTCGGCCAAGGCTATACAACCATATATAATTATATATATGTACATATATATAAATAAATAAATATATATATGTACATATATAAATATAAATAAACAGTCTCTTTAGCGAGAAACCCTTTAAGCATACATGTACTTATGGGGTACCAAATTTATACCCAAGTAACATAAATCATCATTTAGCACCAAATCAAGTAAAGGCACTAATTAATAAAGTAATCTACATTTATATTTAAATTACACTACAAAACAACCATTATGTAGGAAAACTACTACATTAAACTCATACGTACAAATCAATTAATTTATCACCTAATTTAGCATAAATTACAAGGCTAAATAAAATTATCATCTAAAACTCAAAAGTTGATGATATTACCAAATAACCACACATGGTGCTCATAGTTATTGTCCTAACACAAATACACAAATTTCATCTAATTAATCACAAATATTAACTAAATCTAACAAATATATTATTTTTCTTGGTTTAATAATATTTCTATCAACCATAAATTTAGGCAATAATCAAGGTTAAGGGTACTAGAAAGGAAGTAAACCCACCTTAGTGGATTTGAGGAAATCACACTACACAAAATACCTCCAAATAAAATTCTATGAACACCATGAGAAAGTCCCCACTAAGATCTACAAGCTTCCCAAGCCAATCTTACCAAAGTGGGTTTGTGCAATTACCACAAAAAAGTCAACTCCACCCGATCGAACATTGGAGGGCACCCATGTGTAGCCCTCGTCGTGCTCTACAACCTTTACGTTGGACAATTTGAATGATCTGGCTCGTAGGATCTCCAAAATGGAGAAAAACAAAAAAAGAAGCCATAGGAGGGTTAGGGAGCTCTACTGCCAAAATAAAGGGGAAGAAGAAAGAAAAAGAAAAAGGAAAGAGAGAAATGAGAGAGTGTGTGTGCCGAGAATTTGGGGAGGGGGGATTTACTCCCATTTACATGGGGTGGGTCCCACCCTATTAATTTAATAAATGTACTTGCACACACACACATCACACATTAATACACATATGTATCTTATTTAATATCCCAAATGAATCAAATATGGTCACATTTAATTTCCCCCAAATACTCTTGCACATATAAATTATTTATGTTGTGCTACAATAAAAGAACCAAATAGTGTTTCACTAGGTACAAACCAAACCCTTACTATAATAATAGTGATATAATGATTAACTATCATACCTAATTGGTTCAATACTTCAATATATGATACTAACATGCCCAGCTCAATCAAGATAATAGATCAAGTAATACTTAACCTTACATAAAGGTACCAATTAAAGTCACATATGGTCCCACAAGAGTAGCAAATATTCTAAATAATTGTTAATAATTTTCTGGGATATTACATTCTACCCCCCTTAAAATAGTTTCGTCCTCGAAATTAATTCACATAATTAGGAAATGCATCACTGAAAAAAAAAAATTATGTAAATTTCCTATCCATTGTTACCACTAACGCTTATCCCCATATCATTAACCTTGTCACCGTAGGATATAAATTCCACATCCTTTTTGCACTTCACTTCTTGTACCTGCAAGACTTTTGTTGTTATATCTCTATTCAACAAGAATTTGTTTCAACTCTTAAATCCGATAACTATATCAAAAAATATATATATATATATATATATATATTCTGTTTTTCTTTTTTTTTTTTTAAAAAAAGAATGCCTTTAAAACAATCTTCTGGTTTTTAGAAAACACATTTCAAAATAATTTTGAAAACATTTCCTTTGAGAAATAGTCTTAACCACCTTTTGGTTTTGAATAAGATTTTCCATTGTTAAATCAATCCAAACAATTCTAACTTTAGCACTGTCCACCGCTTTTCCCCTAGCGAAAAAGGTACATGAACATGCTTGCCTCACCCTTTATGGGGTTGCATACCAGGGGCTCACACAGTAAGGTAACTCGTCACCCGCTCATCCTAACTAGCAGCAGTACTCGCACCCGCCCACACTAGTTAGCCCGTCAGTGCTACTGCACCCGCCAACACTAGGTAGCTTGATCAGTGTACGTAGTTACCTGCCACTGAAGGTGTAGCTCGTCAGTGCACGTAGTTCACCCGCCCACCTTGGCGATAACCCAGGGGTTGGCAAGAGAGAGAAGGAGATGCAATGCAATGCAAAGAATATGATGCAATGACATGTACATGATGCAATGTCATGGTAAATGTTGTAATGGTATGTTCATGATGTGAAACAATAAATACTCATGCCTCACAAGCATACCCCAAGGACATGTCTTTAGCATTCCAAGGATTTAACATTTCATTACTGGAAATGAACACATTCCCAAAACTGGAAAGGAACTCTTCTCAAATGCACAACTGCCAGGTTCCAATGCGTCCTATGCGCATCCTCAAGGATACAATCCAACCACAAGTAAACACTGTCAAGTAGCATTTTATTAAATGCACAACCGGCATGAGTTACTCTTTTAGAGCATACATTTGCACCAAATCATGTAACCAAACCATAATTAGCAACGAAATTCATGTGGTTTAACCAGATATTCTTCCATAATGCAATAGTGCTACTATTAACCACTATTGAAATAGATGACTATCCTTGATAGCACAACCACTTAGTTTCTTTGTAACTTAAACAACAAAATACATGCCAAAATCTCAAGCTCTAGCATCAAGAGTAACCATTAACCAATGCTTCATATACAAAAGGCACAAAATCACTACTCACTCAAACAAGCAATATACTTTAGGGAATGCTTGACATGTAATCACAATCACAAAGTACGTAAATCGAGTTACACATACAAGAATAAATTACATGCATTTCACACAAGACATGAAATACTTAAGAGTAACACCCAATCAATACACGTACCACAAAATAGATAGCACTATAACCTAGTTAACACTTATCATGCATTAGTTACTTAAATGCAACGCTTGGCAATCCACAAGTAAATAATAAGTGTTTATTCACTTACTTTATATACATAGCATTTACAACGCACTAACAAATATTTGAGCAATCAAATAAATGTTATAGCTCATATGCCACGCTATGATCCTGAAGGATTTAGCCCCATCTAGCATATAAACACACATTATTTAATAGTAAACATGTAAGCACATAACTATGTGAACATGTAATCAAGTAAGCAAGTAATCTGAAATGATCATAAGCCCAAATAACACTCATAACCCCTATATATTCTAACCCGATTCGCTCTAGAGTGTCACATGGAAGGATGGGAATAAACTAGGCCACATGCCTCAAGCAAGGGCTATCATGAATTCACATAGGTAATAAAATAACCATCAAGGAAAAAAAAATTCTCTTTTTTTTTTGGGATGAATACAATTGAAGTTTCACCAACAGTGATACTCTGCAGAAGTTGTCACCCTCACAAAAATTGATTGTACAACAAACAAGTACCAGAATACTATCACAATAATCCCACAAAAAGGGATGATGAAAGTAACTCACCGACAACAATAAACGAGGAACCCACCAAGTGCTCAAATCAAACTTGTCAACAATGACGTTAACAACAATATGTGTCAAGAAGATATGAAAACAAAATCTAGGGGTCCGACCAGCTATTGAAAAGCCCGTAACCCAAATATACCGACCTTGAAGGTCCAAATGAACTCCCACAAAACAACAATCCCACAAAGGGTAAATGAGGAAACTCTTCTCCCGAATCAAATATCGAAAGTATCCAATGCGCAACTCATTCCATGTCCATAAATGACATCAAATATAATAATATGAATAAGAATCATCCACAAGGTTCTGGTCAGCTGTCTCAAGCTCGTAACCGCTACACACTCGATCCAACTGAACAATTTCTCCAACGAAAGTATCCACAATGAGTGTAGAACCCAAATGGTTCACCGCTAAACACGGGGTAATCATATATACTAGTAACAAAAGATGAACTAGTATGAACTAAAAATGTGTGTTCTTCTCATCAATGCAAAATCAAGATCATTAGAATACGAATACACGCTCTTTTCAAAATAATTGAAAAAAGAGACAGAACAATTGGGTTAAAGGATAAGACCCACTAAAACAAGGTAAACGTCCCACGATAACCATAAATAATCACTATGGACCAATCATAGGATCCAAGAAATCAACAGGTTATGCCAACAATCCTAATCAAGGTGGGACTCTCAAGTCACGAAATAAGAACTAACTATTTCATGAGTTCAATGACATGTGTAGTACCCTACTGATTAAAAAAAATAAGGCCACTGAGAACTAATATCCTAACAAGGATAGTAAACAACTTCAACTGACAAGAAATCTACACCTTTGACTTCAACGCAATATTAGCTAGGGTCGAAGTATTCAAAAAAAAAAATTCTACTGGATCAAATTAATTCACAGAAAAAGTAGGGATATAAATAAATCCGAACAATGAAGGGCTCTTAAGCTATGAGATAAGAACCGATCATTTCACTATTCAACAACTTGAGTGGTGCCTCATCTACTAAGGAGTAAGGCCACCATGAAAAGGAATCCAAAAGGAATAAAGAACAATACTCACTCACAAATAAGGGAACACTAGAATAATTTGTGTCCCTAAAATAAAATTGGGTATCAACTTCACAATATCAATAACGAACCTCTAGTAAGGATTGATAACCAAATCAAGGAAACGGGATCCTACGTAGTTATCGGAATTTCTAAGAATTTGAAATAGAATAACTTAAGAAACTTCACAAGCAAATGAGATACATTTTCTCTTAGAAAGTGGACTTCTACTAACGCAACAAGATTTACTCATATGCAGAAATCAATGAGTAAAACAACTAATCAGATATTTTTTATTTATTTTTTATTTTTTTAAAAAATTTTCTCTACGAAAGCATGGGAACCATGAATTAACAAATCGCACGATAGAAATAATTGTAATCTATCTGAATGATCATTACAATACTCAACAATGACTGAATAAAGGAATTCCAAAAAAAAAAAAAAGGATACTATAGTCCGTCATGGGAAGGAACATTCCTAATAGGGAGAAAATATGTCTCAACAATATATAATGCATCGCACGTAGCCATGACCTTGTGTATGCATTACAGTATAAACAGGGGTTGTAAATATTAAGCCGCATACCACATTCATTTATATTCAAACATTCATGTATACATCGCGCCTTGCGCTATCAGTCCATCATGCTACCCTTATGTAAGTATATACAATGTATGCACAAAAGCATTTAAATAAAAAAATATCTCGTTAAACATAAAACCTTTCTAAACATGCTTGCTCAATAACTTTCACATGTAAAGATATTGTGAACAACTTCATCATGTAAAGTAACCCGATAAACATAAGCAATTGTAATATCTTAGGGTACAATCCGATGCACAACACTGATCAATACCTAACTATCAACTTTACACGGTATAGTACTTCGAGCGAATAATCTAAACAAGGAAACTCTCATGTATATACTTTGTAGCCTCGTACCGCCAATGGTTAGATATTGTTCAGATAGAAACACCACGGTGTAATAAGACAATACAAAAGAAAGCATAAAGATATAAGCACATAGGCACATTGGTCATGCGAACATCTTATCCTGAAGGCATGTAACATGTATCAAGTAAACATGCTCTCTTCAAAACAATCCTAGATATGTTAATCTATCCATACCTATTCCACATTAACATTTAAGCACATGATCATTAGGCATGCAATCATCTAAGCATGTTATCTCTTACGTCGACTTTAACATGTTCATTGAATCTAAGCAATGAAATCAACATCTCAACACACGGAGTGAACGTCATATATAGACCCAACAACTCCCAGAGCACCAAGGTATTCGAACCCGGTTGGCTCTGATACCATTCTGTAGCACCCCGAAAATAAAATGACACGAGGGCAAGGTCAAAGGGTCAAAAGATAGATAAAGATCACAAGGAAATCCTACGTGGACTCATAACACGGTCAACATTTCAAAGGTTAAAGAGGGTCAACTAGTACCGTACTAATTTTCCAAACTACTTTGGAGTACAAACGATTTTACGTACTAACACGTTTCAGAAATAAAATATCTAAAGATCTCTTTGAACTTCATGTGAAACTAACGTTTTGTGGCTTTCTAACAAAACTAAACTTTAAAAGTCCAATTTAGTATTTTTGTATTCATAAACAAACTATACCAGAAACGTGGGTCTTATCAATTTTCAAAAAAAAAAAATATTGAGTTTTTGGGAAAAATTACTATTCACGGGCAGAACCCCTACCATTCGACCGGTCGAATGTACCCTGACCAAGGTCCCTTCCAAATGTTCTATAACACAAGTTCTAAAAGAGTTTCTAAGAAGAGTGACCACATAGTCATGCACTAAATACATCCTGAAAATAGAGTTTAAGAGTCCTGGGTACATACTAAAAAAAATGGGACTAAACATTTGCCCAAACGACTAAATCTCACAAATTAAAATTTCCAAATAATCTATAAACTATACATTTTTCGAATAAATAAAATATATGAACAACCACATTGAATTAAATAAATAAATTCCATCTCTGAGATTCCTTCAGCCTGATCCAATACGACGTTATGCTCCTGCAAAAGCTGTGTGGGGGTAAGCTAATATACATATATAGAGAATCATATACACATGTTCTACAAATGCTCACTACTTCCTATTTAGGATCCTGCTCCAAGACATGCTAATACACCTTTAATAGCATCAAAATAATATATGAAGCTACTAACCAAATTGTAGCATTATTACTCAAAAAAAAAAAGTAATCAATATTAACCAACATTGGGTCTCTAGACTACACCTTATATCCATTCACATTTAATAAAATTATTACACTAATTTTATCACTAAGTGAATAATATTTACCTTAAGTGATTTACAGGATTTTTTTTCATATAATCCTTATATATAACCTAAGAGAGCAATTATAACCACCAAATTTCGGCCAAGGCTATACAACCATATATAATTATATATATGTACGTATATATAAATAAATAAATATATATATGTACATATATAAATATAAATAAACAGTCTCTTTAGCGAGAAACCCTTTAAGCATACATGTACTTATGGGGTACCAAATTTATACCCAAGTAACATAAATCATCATTTAGCACCAAATCAAGTAAAGGCACTAATTAATAAAGTAATCTACATTTATATTTAAATTACACTACAAAACAACCATTATGTAGGAAAACTACTACATTAAACTCATACGTACAAATCAATTAATTTATCACCTAATTTAGCATAAATTACAAGGCTAAATAAAATTATCATCTAAAACTCAAAAGTTGATGATATTACCAAATAACCACACATGGTGCTCATAGTTATTGTCCTAACACAAATACACAAATTTCATCTAATTAATCACAAATATTAACTAAATCTAACAAATATATTATTTTTCTTGGTTTAATAATATTTCTATCAACCATAAATTTAGGCAATAATCAAGGTTAAGGGTACTAGAAAGGAAGTAAACCCACCTTAGTGGATTTGAGGAAATCACACTACACAAAATACCTCCAAATAAAATTCTATGAACACCATGAGAAAGTCCCCACTAAGATCTACAAGCTTCCCAAGCCAATCTTACCAAAGTGGGTTTGTGCAATTACCACAAAAAAGTCAACTCCACCCGATCGAACATTGGAGGGCACCCATGTGTAGCCCTCGTCGTGCTCTACAACCTTTACGTTGGACAATTTGAATGATCTGGCTCGTAGGATCTCCAAAATGGAGAAAAACAAAAAAAGAAGCCATAGGAGGGTTAGGGAGCTCTACTGCCAAAATAAAGGGGAAGAAGAAAGAAAAAGAAAAAGGAAAGAGAGAAATGAGAGAGTGTGTGTGCCGAGAATTTGGGGAGGGGGGATTTACTCCCATTTACATGGGGTGGGTCCCACCCTATTAATTTAATAAATGTACTTGCACACACACACATCACACATTAATACACATATGTATCTTATTTAATATCCCAAATGAATCAAATATGGTCACATTTAATTTCCCCCAAATACTCTTGCACATATAAATTATTTATGTTGTGCTACAATAAAAGAACCAAATAGTGTTTCACTAGGTACAAACCAAACCCTTACTATAATAATAGTGATATAATGATTAACTATCATACCTAATTGGTTCAATACTTCAATATATGATACTAACATGCCCAGCTCAATCAAGATAATAGATCAAGTAATACTTAACCTTACATAAAGGTACCAATTAAAGTCACATATGGTCCCACAAGAGTAGCAAATATTCTAAATAATTGTTAATAATTTTCTGGGATATTACAGAAAATGCCCGCTTTATTTTGGTCTAATGCCCAGAAACAGAAAAAGAAAAGGGATAGAGGAGTGGGAAAGGGAAGGTCACCTGCAAAGAAAGAAATCTCGGTAAGGGATACAATTAATATAGTATTTTGTAAATAAAATAGAATAGGGTCCACATGGTGACACCTAACTGTGAGAAGGGACTGATCCCTTCCCACTCATCGTCCCGACAAGGGTACACATATTGCGGCAAGTCACGGGGTACTTGCCGCGTGTTTAGAAACAATGTAAATATGTGTCAGAGCATATCGTATATGTCAAATTTATGTAAGCTCAGAAAAGAAGTGCATGACCTAGGTTGGGTGTGAAACTGTCCTGAAAGAAACTTAATGTGTTCCATCATTCTTTATTGTAAGATGTACATAAAAAAAAAACCTTGCTAAGACGTTATGATGGAAGTGGATTTAGAACCGTACTTGACAAATCAAGTAAAGGGTATTCCTTGATAAATCAGAGTTAAAATTGAACCAATAAGTTCATTCAAACCAAAAATCAATATCTTTTTGGTCTCTTTTTCCTTTTGAACTACCCTAAATCCATATTATTGAAATCAAAATTAGTAAACTCAATTCATATTGAAGAACCATTGATTACAAATGTGATTTAGAACAAGCATGGGTTCAGTCATATGTGCTGGTTAGGGTTTGCTTAAATTGACTACACTCTAAGGCAAAGGTCTTGAATTCATATCGATTCTCACAAAGATTGGACCTAAGCTAAGTTGGTGATGAATTAAATATTCACGCAAAAATGATATGTATTGCATATTAGACCAATTTCTAACAAGATCAAAAATGAGTTTTAGTGTTATATTTTAGTGTGTGTTGTAGAGCATAATATACGCACATATGTATGTATCTATTCAAATATCCAGATCCAAAACTTTATGTTTATACATATATATCTGTATATGTTCATACATATGCAAATATATAGAGCCCTGAATTACAACCCTTGGATTGATCAGTGTTATTCAACTCAGAGGTTAGGGTTTGGGAATTCGTATCCGTGTGTGTATTATGTGGGTTTAGTGTGTGCCTGACCAAAAAGGGCTAGGGTTTGGGGGAGTATGTACATGTATAGATATATGTATATACATACCAGCTTGTGTAGAAATCCATAGTGTGTGTGTAAGTATATACATAAATCTGTAGCTAAATCTAAATCTAGATCCATATCATTGTAAATAAACATATATATATGTGTGAAAAGGGAATCAAGAGGGAGATTTAGGCCGTGTTTCACAACGACAATGACAGTCGTCCGGCGTCAGCAGCGACGGTACACCGTATGGTAGTGGTGATGGATGGCCGACGGTGGTCTGAGGTGGCGTGAAGGTGATTGATGTTAGAGTGAGAGAGAGAGAGAGAGAGAGAGAGAGAACGCAAAGAGTGAGAGAGAGAATTGCGAGAGATAGAGAGTGAGAAAACTGAGAAAACTAGGGCTTGAAGGAGTAGTTGCACGAGCGAACAACGCACTGGCGATTCAAAAAATAAAAGTTCTAAGCGAATAGTTCGCTCCAGCGGGCCACTCAAGTGGCCATCTCACGCACGTGATCCAAGGCGCGATCAAGAACTGAGGGCTCCTCAAATACAAATGATGGAACATCGCTCCAGTGGACTGCGCTAGCGAGACTCTAGCGCGCTCGAGTTGAGGCGCCAGTAAAATCTGAGGCATCTTATAATAAAATTTTAAAAAATTTCCTAAGGCACATACTCGCGCGAGCGGGCCGTTCGGGCGAAATACTCGCGCGAGCGATATCAAGCACTAGTTGATGCTGAGTGTATATATAAAGAAGTTTGAAAAGTTTTGTCTAAGGCACAAACTCACGTAAGCGGGCCGCGCAAGCGACCTGTCGAGCGAGCGGGCAGCTCGAGCGTGCGATATTCAGTTTTTCTCTTTTTCTCACTTGTTTTCTTGTATAGAGGTTTAAATGATTAAAATATCATCTATTGGGTATTCAAAAACTCAGACATTGGCAGAAAAGCTCCTAAAAAGTGTACAAAATTAAAGAAAACTCTAACAAATGCTTGGGTTGCCTCCTAAGAAATGCTAAGTTTATGTCGTTAGCTCAACCGATTCAAGTGCTTAGCCGAAATAGATCGGATCTACTAGATCTATGGATTCAATTTCTCTTTCCTCTGTCTCTTCAGACCGGTACAGCTTAATACGTTGGCCATTTACCTTAAAAGATGTTCCATCGTTTGTATCTTGTATTTCTATTGCTCCATGCGGGAACACTTGTGTTATTTCGAATGGACCGTCCCATTGGGAACGTAGTTTTCCTGGGAATAACCTCAATTTTGAATTACCTCGAAATTTTTTGTTACGATTATTTTGTCATGAAAAGCTTTCGATCGTTCTTTGTATATCTTTGCGTTCTCATATGCCTCTTTTCTTAATTCCTCCAGTTCATGTATTTGAAGTTTACGGTGGCATCCCGCCGATTTTATATCTTGGTTAAGCAATTTTATGGCCCAATAGGATTTATGTTCAAGTTCCATCGGTAAGTGGTATGCTTTTCCAAAGACTAATCGGTATGGAGACATTCCAATAGGAGTTTTACAAGTTGTTCGATATGCCCAAAGCGCATCGCTTAGTCGTTGCGACCAATCTTTGCGATCTGGACACACCATTTTTTCTAGTATACTTTTTACTTCTCTATTCAAAACTTTAACTTGGTCTTGGGTTTGAGGATGGTACGCAGTTCCTACCTTATGAGTGACGGAATATTTTTGGACGAGGCCTCAAAGTGACGATTATAGAAATGTTTTCCTCCATCAATTATAATCGCTCGTGGCGTACTAAAACAAAAAAATATATTATCTTTAATAAAATGAACCACACCTTTATGGTCGTTGGTTCTCGTCGCCACTGCCTCCACCCACTTAGAAACATAGTCGACCATGACTAGAATGTATCAAAACTAAAGGACGGTGGAAATGGACCCATAAAGTCGATGCCCCACACATCAAATATTTCAATAATAAGGATCGGAGTAAGAGGTATCGCATCACGACGGGACATATTACCTATTTGTTGACAACGTACACACTTTTGATAAAATTTACGCGCGTCCTTAAACAGGGCTGGCCAATATAACCCACTTTGGAGGACTTTAGCAGCCGTACGATGGCCACCAAAGTGACCTCCACATTCTAAAGAGTGATAAAAGTTTAAAATAGAGTTGAACTCTTCCGAACACAGCGTCGTATGATTTGATCAGAACAGTGCTTGAATAGAAGTGGGTTATCCCAATAGTAATGTTTAATTTGTGAAAAGAAACGATCTTTATCTTGGGTAGACCAAGTATGAGGGACCAAGTATGAGGGGTATATCCCGTAGCTAAAAAGTTGACAATGTCGCTGAACCATGGACGTTTCATGGTAGATAGGGCAAATAGTTGTTCATCTGGAAATGAATCTTGGAGAGGAGTAGTATCGTTAGACTCGATAAAGATTTGTGACAGGTGATCGGTGACAACATTTTCACAACCCTTATTATCACTTATTTCGTAATCAAACTCCTGAAGGAGTAAGATCCAACAAATTAGATGAGGTTTAGTTTCTTTCTTATTCAAAAGATGATGCAATGCGGCGTGATTGGTATGAACAATACCCTTTGACCCTAATAGATATGACTGAAACTTGTCAAGGGCAAACACGACCACTAGCAATTCTTTTTCAGCAGTCGTATAGTTTAATTGCGCATCATTAAGGGTTTTACTCGCATAATAAATCACATGAGGAACTTCATTAACTTTCTGCCCTAAAATAGCTCCAACGGCGTAATTAGAAGCATCACACATAAGTTCAAACAGAGTGACCAATCAGGGGATTGGATTACTAGAGCCGTGGAAAGTAGAGATCTCAATGTTTCAAATGTCCTAAGACATTCATTATCAAAAACGAATGGGACATATTTGGTGAGCAAATGCACGAGGGTCTTGAAATCTTGTTAAAATCTTTGATAAACCTACGATAAAATTCGGCATGATCGAGAAATGAACAGATTTAACGGATGGAAGACGGCGGTGGAAGTTTGTCAATTAATTCAATTTTCGCTTTATCGACCTCTATACCCTATTTGGATACAACATGACCCAACACTATTCCTTCTTGAACCATAAAATGGCTCTTCTCCCAGCTCAAAACCAAATTCGCTTCCTCACAACGGGCAAGGACTTTCGTAAGGTTTTGAAGACACTCGTCAAATGTAGGACCAAAAATTGAGAAATCATCCATAAACACCTCTAAAAATTTTCAACCATATCCGAGAAAATTGCCATCATACACCGTTGAAAAGTGGCCGGTACATTCCATAAACCAACGGCATACGATGATAAGCAAAGGTGCCAAAGGGACATGTGAATGTTGTTTTCTCTTGGTCTTCAGGATAGACAGGTACTTGGTTATAACCAGAGTATCCATCTAGAAAACAATAAAAGCTTTGACCTAATAGACGTTCCAATAATTGATCAATAAATGGGAGAGGGAAATGATCCTTA